>JAYKAV010003310.1:1469478-1572171 GCA_035582835.1 Phoebastria nigripes | reverse complement strand
TTTTTTTTTTTTTTTTAATATCACTAAAAGCAAGAATTCTGTCAACTCAATTTACAGACTTCTCATTCTTGGAAAAACTACTATAAACAAAGATAGCATGTCTCTCAAAATTGCTTCTGGCCTCTGGCTGGCGCATCTTAGGTGCTGTTTGGAAATCTTCAGAAATTATTTCATTGTTAGGTTTGGGTTTCCCCTCATCCTAGTCAGAAACTCTTAAATCTTAAACCTTTCTATATCCTAAATGTTTGGAAGTTCTGCAGTGGAATGAATTCTTTTGATTCTTCCAACAGTTTTCTGTAGCGTCAGCAGCACGTAGCTGAGCTAATGAAACTAATGAAGCAGGAGGAGACTTGAAATGATTTGCTTGTCTGCTTTCATAAAATATTTTTTTATTGCATTCAGGAGCAAAGGAGTGGCTGAGAATAGGGCTCTGTGGTGTGTAGCCACTGTATAAATCAATTGCAGCTGAAGTCAAAGTAGCCGAGACATGGGAGCATCAACAGTTTCTCATAAAACAACAGACTAGTGGCTGGTTGCTGTCAGAGAGCTGTGCGTATTTGTATACAGAGAAGTAACCTGGGGAAGTGTAAATGAAATGTCTCAGTGGGAATTCCCTTGTTTGCCAAGGAGGTCTGCAGAGCCTGAGCATGCCTGGTGGTTACCAGTTCACATACCACCTAGCCTGCAGTAACTGTTTGTATGTCCATATTCTCTCTCCCCTGCAAGCTCTTTATCTTAGCTTTACTCCGTATCTGTTTCTCTCATTCTTTTCATTTCAGCAGGGCAGGGAAGGGGGGAAATAACTTACAGAAGCAGCGTGATATTTGCTGCCCTGACAGCAAGTGGAAGAGGAGGCAGAGTGAACAGCCAGCCTGTGGCTCAGGAAAGAGATGGACCAGAATAAACTGTTGAAATTTCTCTGAAAGTCACTGCAGTGGCTGCACCTTTTTGGCTGATGTCTGTGGCTAGCTATCATCTGATGTGGTCTCAACTGCGGAGGAATAGAAGACAGACACCATTTGGATTTGAGTTTCCTCAGAAGGAGGAAGGCTGCCTCGTATCCCTGGTGCAGGAGGGAATCTGGAAGGCAGCAAGACCCTGTCTTAGTCCCTTTTCTCCTTTGCTCCTGATTCTTTTCTTTGGCTGCTTCCATGTCTTTCCTGTAGAAACAGTCACAGTAGCTGAGTACTTGTGGTTCCAAATGACTTTAGTGGAACTTCAGTCTACTCGGCACCTTTGCCTGGAAATGTAGATGTTTCAAGACAGCAAGGTGCTTTGCAAATGTCAGCCTAGGCCCTACTGCATGTACTGTCTCACTGTTAATCATGTTTCCTCTCACTAGTTTAGAGCACTTCAAGGGAAATGGCTTCTGATACTTGCCCAGAAAAACCTCATATTGTATGTCTTTATTACTAAATGAAAAATGGCTTTGTATGGTATGGGTTTAGCTCTTAACTTGGTTCCCCCAGAGACCCGCTGCTAGTGTTGGAGAGGAAGCTGCCTGTACTCCCTCTATAAAACAGATAATGTTTCCTTTCTCTCATGCACGTTGTCCTGTGTGTTATCTATTGAAAAAAGGTTTGAGACATGGCTTCTCTGTCTGTATTTTCTACAATGTCCATTGTGGTTGATCTCCAAAGTGAGTAGTGCTGTTGGTGAGGGTGTYGTGTCACAAGTATGCATCTATTTAAGATTTAAGTATGCTGTGATAGCTAGGTTGACATTGACTTAAGCAGTTGTTGTCTTTCTATACCCTGCAAAAGCCATACAGTTTGCTGTATTGTTAAGCAAAGAATATTGATTCTGGAGTATCATACCCATTAAAACAATTTTTATTGCACGAATAATGAGAGGTGATTCTGAAGTTTGTAAGAAGCTTCCCTTCACCTCAACACTGATCTTCAGATCCAGCTGTAGCTCCCGATGCAGAGGCCTTAGTTGCACCATGTGTGCTGGCCAGAGATGAAAGTCATTCCAGCAGCAGGTGCAGTTCTTGTGACCCTTCTCTGAAAACTGGAAATCACTCCTTTCCTGGAAAATGAGTGGAGAAAACTTGCCATACTCCAGAGATTAAACTGGACCTTTCCACTGCATCCAGAAAGTGTGAAGATGGAAAGTATTAGGTAGTTATTCTGCATAAGGTAGCTGTGCAAGGCTGGATGGAGTGGTGGAGGGAAAAGGTGCTGCCTTGTAGAGGTACCTTGGCCAAGGTACAGAGGAGAGCACTCAGGAGCATTACTGAAGACCAATATTCCTGTTCTGGCCTTTGCATATGAACTCCTCCTGTGTGTCCTGTTTCTCTCTTGCTCAGAGCCTRTGACAAGTTAGAGGTTGGAGGGGGCAGAGCCTATGAGGAGAAAAGAGAGTGGGGAAAAGGATTCCTGGATTCTGGCCATCTTGGGGGGAAAAGGGTTTGTAACTTTTCGTGACACCTCTCTGCAAAACGGCGGTCAGACTTGCTTCCTGAGAGTTTCCTGGGATTGATTGATTAGTGCACTTTGAGGCCCAGAGATAAAAGGCGTAGAGGAAGCGTCTCAATTCTGTTACTGAGATATGGAAGTGGTTACACGTGACAACCGTGAGGGGCCAGCTAGAGGAAGTTATTTCAACTCTTCCATGCATGGTTTCTCTCTTTCAGCTGCAGAAGCTTAGAAGGCCCAAGTGAGAACAGGGCTTGTGGCTTTTGTATGCTGACAGTCTGTACTGGAGGTCAGCCTGGGAGCGCAAAGAAGCAACAGTGTGGGCCAAGGGATTGTTTTACTTCACTACAGACAAAAAGGAAACTCAATAGAGGATGAGAGGCACTTGCTTGTCTCATCTTTCCTCCATGCCAGGACTAGATTTGTGATTTCTCCTGCAGACTTTTTTCAGCAGACTGAGTATTCCACTGTCTTCAGAGTCAACCAGTTTTGTCCGGGTCCTAGGGACCTTTCCTTGCCAAATACTCAGCCACTTGGAGATGCAGTTTTTGCTTTCATGGCAAACAGATCTTTGAGAATTTGATGCAAGAGCATGAGATCAGTTGATCCCCAAGAAGCACAATGTGTTAAGATGCGGCATGTTTTGCACAATGCTTTGATGAGCTGGAAGCACTTACTTTAAACTTCTGGAATAGGGCAATTGAGTTACAATTCAGATTTTAATCAATTTTACATTTTAAGCCCTTAGGGGGGGGAAAAAGATGAATACTGAAGTCTTAGTAGGAGTCTCATGATAAGCTGTTAACATAAACTGGTGTGTGAAATGAATGAAGGTCAAGGGCCTAGCTGTACAGAAGGCTCCTAGAAACATTCAGTCTTCTCTTTTTTGTTTTAGTTGAATCTGGTACATCGAATAATGAAAGCAGTTTGGAGGAGATACCAGCTTCATTCCTGCATCTTCTGCTTGTGAGCAAGTCATTTGTTAAAGTTTTCAGCCTACCTTTTAAAATACGGGCATAATAATTTTGATCTTCAACAATACCACTTGTTTGAACAGTCAATGCTTACTCTACTGTGAATGTCAATATGACTGTCATGTACTCTTTTTAATGGTCCTGCTGGCCCTTTTGAAGCCAACATGAATATTAATCATATAGGCAGTTTTACAGCTGGAGTTCAAAGTTGCTGAGTTCACAGTGGTCTCAAGCTGGGTAGTGGGTGTTGAACACCTATAAAAGCCAGGTCACTTATACCACCACTCAAAATATTTCACCTGTTGCTGTTGATACCAGGTACTGCTGAGAGACTTGTAAATGCGCAGTAGTGGGGGAAGGAGAAAGGGGACACCACAGAGACATTGTGTGTCAACATTTAGATGAACAACTAATGCTGTTAGGTGACAGACACCTAAGCAAGCAAGATAGCATCCCATGGCAATTCACCATTTAGTGCACATGTAGTACAACAGATTGACTATATCTCCAGGAGAGTGTGGGCATCTCAGGTTCCTAATATGTTGCTACTTTGTTAAATACAGTGATGAGAGAGGAAGTACGGGAGAGTTTGCAGTGTTCCACATCATGAGTCGGATTCTGGAAGCTGCAAATGGCATGTGCATGCCTTTACCTCCTGGTAAGTCCTATGTTTTGCTGTCTTAATCTTAAGTGAGGAGAGCAATGCTATGAATTCCTTCCAGAAGAGCGGTAGTTGCAGCACATGTGTCAAGTTAGCTTTGGCAGTATTGAAATCTATTCAAGACAGTTACAGAGGGGAAGACCCTCCATAAACACGTGCAAGTGAAATGAAACAAAACCAAATAGTTACTACAAATATAGACAACAAATCAGAGGTTTAGTTCTCTGTTTTTGGCTTCCAGTGGAATGTTTGGGCACAGTCTTAGCTCAAAACTAAGATTTAGACTTCTTTCATTTATATATTTTTCTTAGACAGTTGAACTTTAGTGTCATGGGCTACAAGGGAAAATCCTATCCTGGAGCAAAAAAAGAGTGTTTTTTCTCATGCTGTTGCCCTGCTAATATTTTTCAGTTTTATCCTGAAAGGATTACCTCCAGCCCTGATGGAAGAGCTGATCTTGATAGGCATTCATTTCCTAGAGCTCCTCATAATCGCTTAGAGTCTTTTCAAAGCACTTGCTTATTTTTGTTAGGGAAAGACCTCTTAACTTCTTAATACTTTTTGATTCTGTTTGAATCTTTCTAGTTTGTGTTTCCTGAGCTGTCTTCAGTCTTTGAAACTGTTTTTGGTATGAGGTTGTCCCTCAAATTACACTGTGTGGGTGCAAATGCTGCTACATAACAGTGTCACGTGATGCAAGACCATCTTCCGGCTGATGTTATGTGAGAAACTGAAGTCTTAACGCTGCCTGTGGGAATGTGTGGGTGGCAGCCACATACTGAGGGTGGAGAGGCCTCAGTTTTTCATTAATTGGGAGGGAAGAGGGAGATAAAAGACAAATTAATAGCACGATTCAGATATAAGGCAACAGTCTGGAGGTGTTTGAGTGAGTATGACTACAATGACTGTTTTCAGTCCCCTTGGTTTTCCTCTTTCTGAGAGGATTGTACGTGAGAGGACTTAAAGAATGCCCAAATAAGACTACATGACTTTTGATAAACTGATTTCCTCACCAACTAGAAACAGTCAGAAGTTAAGGAGAGTGTTGGCTTTAGCTAGAGTAATGTCAATCTCTAATACAGACTCAGAAAAAAATACATATTGTTGTAACAAACAAGTTTGTCTCTCTTTCATAGGTTTTCACACTCTGCACTTGGGGCTTGGTGTTCGATGTCTCCCTCTGCACACCCTCCTGCACTATATTGATAATGGAGTCTTGCATTTGACAGAAACATGTGTCAGGAAATTGCTGAAAGGTACAGTGAGTTTCATATGTTTCATTTGTTACCAGCCAGCTAATTGGGAGTGATGTCCTTTCAGCCATCCAAACTCTGACAGACACAGGATTTACTGCCCAGGAGACTCAGTTCTTCTTCCAGAGTGCTTTTTCAGTGAGGGCTGTAGCTGATGGCGTTGCCCAGCTGAAAGGAGAAAATTAGGGCTCAGACTATATGATTGAGCCTTACTGTAGTAGACAAAGAAATATCTGTTTGGGGAGAATTTGACTTTATAATTTTTCCACTTGGGACTTCTTAGAAAAGTGAATACTAAAGATCGTCATAGAATTTGTTGGGGGATTTCTGTGACTCTATGAAAGTGCACACCTATGTGTAAGGAAGTTAGTCTGCTATCCTGTCCTCAGCTTTTGTTTTAATTATATTTGGAACAAGATAATCCTAGTGCTGGGGTTGGCAAATGGCTAGAAACTCAGTGCTAGGCAGTAAAAATTAAAAATAAGTAAACAAAAGCCTACCTGACCCAGCATCCCAGTATTTTTAGTAAATACTGAGGTTGTGAATGTCTTCTAAATAGATCGTACGGTTACCTAAAGGTGGGAGTTAAAATCAGTTCTGTATGAACCCATATAGTCATCAAGAGGGGCCTAAGGCTTCGGAACGAAATAGGGAATGAGACAAATTGGTGG
This sequence comes from Phoebastria nigripes, assembly GCA_035582835.1. Taxonomy (NCBI): domain Eukaryota; kingdom Metazoa; phylum Chordata; class Aves; order Procellariiformes; family Diomedeidae; genus Phoebastria; species Phoebastria nigripes. The sequence continues at coordinate 1,566,192 of JAYKAV010003310.1, read as the reverse complement.
TTGCAGGCACAGTTAGCATCACACCCATGTTAATTGCCTTTTCAAGATCAGAAGGGAGGAAGCATAAGTTTCCTGGGATACCATGGTACAACTCTCCAACAGTAATGCATTTCATCACAGCTGCAACCACGTTCCCTTGTAACAGGCTACTTCTCCAGTGTTCAAGAAGAGGGGCACAATATGCAGTATTAGTCTGTGTCTGGTCTTGGTAAATGAAATATTATAAATATGGGGAGTTCTACTTYGTCAAAACATGTTTGAATTACTGTATAAATCGTTACATAAAATGGTGAAGTTATGTACATATACACAGAAGAATATTTATATAAGCAGTATAAACATAAATAACACTCCTAATAGCCCTTATTTAAAGTTAACGTTTTCATTTCACTACAGAGATGATATTTATTCAGAATGTCTTAAGTGAAAGTTGAAAGTTTTAGTTATGTGGTTACCACTAACAGTGGTGGTTTGGGTTTTGGTTTTTTTTTTTTCCCTTTCTCTTGTAGATCTGGATGACACTGAGGAGAATGAAAAGCTGAAGTTCAGTATTGTCATGAGGCTTCCCGAGGTAACTTATAACTTTGGATGTCATTTCTTGGATTTTGGAATCGATAGGAAATTCCTCCCTGTGTGTAGGATCAAGCCAATGGAAGACTTAGCTGTGATTCAAATAGGGCACAGATATAACCTGAACCTCCGCAGTTTCTCTGTCTGCTGCTCATGACCTGTAGGATACCCTGACAACTTTAAATTGTAGATTTGTCCATAGTGTTTCACAGTGTCTCCAGTACCCTGCAGGAATCACATAGACAAGGCTGACACTGTTCTGTTGAGTACTCATCTGCATAAAGCAATAACGGGTTTGTGGGGTTTAAGGAGTGTTTATTTTTTGTGTGTGTGTTTTATAGCATCCACAAATGCCTTTCTCACTTGTGACCTCTGCATTTGGTTCTATTCATTTTATCAAATATGTTCAAAAGCTGGTACAGAAAAAGCTGTAAAATCTGATCATATCACAACTCTGTGGCAGGGATTGAATTACAAGATCTCCCCCTCTGTGAAATCTCTCAGCCTCGCTCACTGTGGTAAGGTGACTTGTTTAGCCACATGCTGGAACTAATTACTGATGCTTCATTAAAAGTTCCAACAGAATGGGAGGCTGACTTCTCCTTTTCCCCTTTTGTTCTTAGTGCACACCACAGTACTGCAGAGGCAGCACAACATCTCAGTGAGCAGAGGAAAACCAGGGATCCCCCCTTGGAGAGCAACTTGCTGTAGAACAGGCTTTTCTCAACATAAGTTGCTTATTGTTTGCTTATTATGGGCTGTTACATATAGTTCAAATGGCCAGAAGTGCTGCTTTGGTTTTCCTCTAACAAGGGCTGCTTTATTTGGCAGCGGTTTTGAGAAAGGGTAGGGAAGGAGAACTCCACAGGACGTTCTTTGTCCTCTGTATCTCGTTTTGGGCATGGGTTGGTGAGCTGGGGTCAGCACGGGGCCGCCCTGAGCTGTCAGCCCCAGGCCTGGTGGGTGGGGAACACCATTCCAACCACGCTTTGACACGAGGGGCTGAGCTGTGAGTGCTTTAGGGGACACGTACTGCTAGTTACGCACACTAGGCTCAGTGCCTTATTGTATCTATTTACAGCTTTGGGAAAAAATGCAGAGAATAGTTTGTTTGCCAAAAGGGACACTTTGGGGTGACTCGGACTATTTTGAGCAGGTTGCATTCACTAGATGACTTCAGTTGCATCAGAAGCAAGTATTTAAGCACCGTTGAAACTGGCCAGAATTTCCTAAATGAACTCTTTCAGTAGTCTGTATTGCAATACAACTGAAAGTGAGGGGGGGAAAAAAGATCTGCAAAACAGCAGAAGGTGGAGCTAATTTCACAGTGTGTTCATATTTGTTTGCTTATTGGTTAGGATTGGAAGCTTTGGGACACCTGGGTTTGAATCTCTCTTGCCTTTGGGAATGTGAATCAATGCTATCAATTCCCAGGACGGTAATGGGATGCAAATTGTGTTCCCAGTATCTCTCCTTGTCGGCATTCTGCTTTTGTAAGATTCCTTAGACTGAGCCTGAGGGAAGCCCTGTTCTGAACGGAGCATTGAGGAATGGGGCATCTGTGTTATTCTTTGGAAGAAGAATGGATCTAAACCAAAGAGTCACAGTAAAGGATAAACGGTCCTTTTAAGCCTCAATTAATATTTAAGTACACGTGCAAAGTGAGACAGAGGTAATGGGACAGACTGATTGATAGAAACTTACTGAGTAGCTTAGTGGGTACACAGTAGCAAGGTTTTGATTGTTTCCCACGTTTTGGGAGCATATTATAATCTCTTAGTTACTGGCTATGAAAGGAGGGCTCCATGGCTGAAAATGATGACATCTTAGTTTCTGTCATCAGTGTCTGAAAGCAAAACAGTCTGTTACAGCCTGTCCTGTGTTTATGTCCTCAGGTTTTTGGTTTTTGTTTTTTGCTTACTAGGTTCTTGGTCAAAAGGTCCGCCAGTTTTGGAATCATCCAATAAATGCTAATTTCATTGCACGGAAATATGTGAAACTTTTGCTTGAGAAGCTGGGGAACAGGCAGGTAAGAGCACATAGGCCACTTTTTTTAATCTTTTGCTGTGACAGTGTTGAGATTCATGACCTGGGTCGATTTGCACTGGGTCAGGGCAACCCCCAGTATCAATACAGGCTGGGAGATGAAGGGATTGAGAGCAACCCTGCTGAGAAGGACTTGGGGGTACTGGTGGATGAAAAGCTGGACACGAGCCGACAATGTGCGCTCGCAGCCCAGGCGGCCAACCGTACCCTGGGCTGCATCACAAGAAGCGTGGCCAGCAGGTCGAGGGAGGTGATTCTGCCCCTCTRCTCTGCTCTGCTCAGACCCCATCTGGAGTACTGCATCCAGCTCTGGAGTCCTCAGCATAAGAAAGATATGGACCTGTTGGAGCGGGTCCAGAGGAGGGCCACGAAAATGATCAGGGGGATGGAACACCTCTTCTAAGAGGAAAGGCTGAGGGAGTTGGGGTTGTTCAGCCTGGAGAAGAGAAGGCTCCGGGGAGACCTTATTGCAGCCTTTCAGTACTTAAAGGGGGCTTATAAGAAAGATGGCGGCAAACTTTTTAGCAGGGCCTGTTGTGACTGGACAAGGGGGAATGGCTTTAAACTAAAAGAGGGTAGATTTAGACTAGATATAAGGAAGACATTTTTTACGCTGAGGGTGGTGAAATGCTGGACCAGGTTGCCCAGAGGGGTGGTAGATGCCCCGTCCTTGGAAACATTCAAGGTCAGGTTGGATGGGGCTCTGAGCAACCTGATCTAGTTGAAGATTGTCCCTGCCCATGGCAGGGGGGTTGGACTAGATGACCTTTAAAGGTCCCTTCCAACCCAAACCATTCTATGACCTTTCTGTAGACCATAACACACTAAAGGTAATGCTGAAACTTGGTACTGTGTGACTTTGTGAATTAACCTGAAATATTCTCCCTTACAGTGTAGTAGGCCTATTCCTGAGAGACTCTCAGTCCCTGTAGAGTTTTTGCCACTTAACTACCTGACTAATATGCTGGCAGAGATAGAGAATCAAGGTAATGTTAATTCTGTACTTTGGAAGACCCGTAATTGTTACCCTTTGATGCTCACACTCAGCTGTATCCTGACTATATTGACATAACTGAGTTCTAAAACTCCAGTCATGTCTGAACATGTAGGTTTGGTTGTCTTTCTGCTGATGGGAATTGTCAGGGGGCTTCTTCACTGCATATCCTTTCATCCAAATCCGCTGTGTGTTGAATCCAGCTAGCAAACTTTATTTTTCAGAACACACATAGTAAAATGTGGTTCATGTACAGCGTGGTGGTAGCTGTTATTCTGTGTTCAAGTGGGGAGAAGGGCTTGTTCCTTATTTGTACAGTATGGGGGCTAAGAGGCAACCAAAATCAGATCTTCCACCTCAGGAAAGAGTACCCAGATCACTAGGTTAGGAAGTGCTCTGAAGTAACAGGCATTTTTTTATTTCAATGCTGTTCCTTGTTTTGAAATTAAATTCAAATTGGTTAGGGCACTTGCTTCATACAGTGAAGCTAAGCATCTGAAGATTTTGAATTCCACTGAAAAAGCAAGGTGCATTAAGGGAATCATTATACTTTTTAGCGTTATTGGCTATGCCTATACTAATAAAATAAAGTCAGGATAAGGACCTGAAGGCTAAAACAGGATTGTTCATGTATGGATATCATCCCATTTGGGGAGGAAAAAGAGTTAAACCATATAGAAGCATATGAGAATGTGCCCTGGTCCATTTTATGTACTAGCACAAACAGAGCCACTGTGCTTAAATCTTGTTTTGGATCTCCAGTGTAGAATTAGTATGGAAATCCCTAGCGGCCTCCAGAGAGGTGGTCTGTCGTTTACTTATATCCCACTAACAGGAAAGTTTCTGCCATGGGTGAGCATCCAAATGACTCCACCGACAGCTGTAGGTATTTTGCATAAATGAAAACAAGGTCCATCTATTACCTTATCTCTCAGTATTGTAGATGAAGATGTTTAATAGACTGCAGGACTAAGTGTACCAGAACACTTATGATTTTGTAAATACTAACTTTCTCACAATGTTTTTCTAGGTGTGCATCCATATGAAAAACAAGATCATGTTAATGTAAAATTTGTAGAGGAAACAGCACTCAAACACACTATGACGCTTTTGGGCCTCAAATATTTCTGAAATAACATGCTGTTGAAGAAAGCTAACTGTGGTACTCTTACATAAAAGTATTCCCACAGAARCGTGCAACCAACTTTTTTTTGTGTTTGTTTTAAACTTAAATGTCATGTTGTTTTCCAAATAATCTGCAGTTTTTTGTAGCCACCATTACTGAAATAAGCTACTCAAAATATTGTTTGGTGCAACGTATTAAGGCTGAAATCACTGACTTCTAGGTAAATCATAGAGAAATTCGTCTGACACAAACCCAGGTTTCCAATGAAAGATATCTGTGGTTTCATTGTTTCATGTTGAAGTGGTCAAATAAGTGGAATGACAGCGGGTATCAAAACACGCTGTGAAAATTGGTATTAATGTCAATTATTTTAACAAGATAGACAATCCTGAAAAAGGTAGTCCAGTTGTATTGTACAATAACAAGAAACCAGTAACTGTTTACTCATTTAGATTAATAGAAGGATTTCTTGGTGTGTTTGTGTAAAGCAGTAAGAATAACAAATGATGAATCAGTCTCTGTATATAATGCATCAGTAATGATGTATTCATTCCTTGTGGTGGTCGTGTGTTATCTTATGGTACTTCTGCCTTTGGATTCTAATGTATTCAGTTTTGTAATTAGCACAAAATACAATCTTCTTAAAGTGCATGTGACAGGGTTTGGTTTTGTTTTTTTAAGGTATGTATAATGTATTGTAAGCAATACAGGATAAGAAAAAAGTTCTTTAGAAACTTACCTTAACGGTGACTTGGACAGAGTTTTACTTAATTCTTTCCTTACAACTTCTGGTGTTACAGTTCAAACCTCAGCTTCAAAAAGAAATCATGGAGGTTGTTTTTCCTTCATTTTCAACTTTTATTTATATATAACTGAACCAGTGTTGTTTGGTTTTTTTTTTTAAGTTCTGAACTGTGACATTAATTTAAAATAGTAATAGTGGTTTGCTATGCAGAGAAAATCATAGGATCATAGAATCATTAAGGTTGGAAAGGACCTCTAAGATCATCGAGTCCAACCGTCAATCCAACACCTCCATGCCCACTAAACCATGTCCCTAAGCGCCTCATCTACACGTCTTTTAAATACTTCCAGGGATGGTGACTCCACCACTTCCCTGGGCAGCCTGTGCCAATGCTTAACCACTCTTTCAGTGAAGAAATTTTTCCTCATGTCCAATCTAAACTTCCCCTGGCACAACTTGAGGCCATTTCCTCTCGTCCTATCGCTAGTTGCTTGGCAGAAGAGACCAACACCCACCTCGCTGCAACCTCCTTTCAGGTAGTTGTAGAGAGCGATAAGGTCTCCCCTCAGCCTCCCCTTCTCCAGACTAAACAGTCCCAGTTCCCTCAGCCGCTCCTCGTAAGACTTGTTCTCCAGGCCCTTCACCAGCTTCGTTGCCCTCCTCTGGACACGCTCCAGCACCTCAATGTCCTTCTTGTAGTGAGGGGCCCAAAACGGAACACAGTATTCAAGGTGCGGCCTCACCAGTGCCGAGTACAGGGGGACAATCACTTCTCTACTCCTGCTGGCCACACTATTTCTGATACAGACCAGGATGCTGTTGGCCTTCTTGGCCACCTGGGCACACTGCTRGCTCATGTTCAGCCGGCTGTCGACCAGCACCCCCAGGTCCTTTTCCGCCAGGCAGCTTTCCAGCCACTCTTCTCCCAGCCTGTAGCGTTGCATGGGGTTGTTGTGACCCAAGTGCAGGACCTGGCACTTGGCCTTGTTGAACCTCATGCAGTTGGCCTCAGCCCATCGATCCAGCCTGTCCAGGTCCCTCTGCAGAGCCTTCCTACCCTTGAGCAGATSGACACTGCCGGCCAGCTTGGTAAAATCTTAAGTTCTGACATGTAGGATTTCTGCAGTCTTTATTGGATTTAAAAACAACTCTATCAAAGTTTCAGACTATTAAACTAGTGAAACTCACTGACAATTTGATACATTTTGGAGGTTTTCAATAGCAACCTCTGGTCTTCTCTCTGAGCAGTTTCCACTGATGCTTCCTGTTCCTAACCAGTGAAATAAAAAGATCCAGTTCTCAGGAGTGACTTGGCAAGTTCATGGTCGTTCCCTTGTTGTTGCTATCAGTGGAGCAAGAGTTTTAACTTTCTCAGTAACTGCATAGAGGGAAGGAATATTTTTCTCAATATAACTAAAATTTGTCTGGCAAGCATAAACTCCAATCCCAGACTGCAGAAAGCTATGTTGGTGTGTTTGTATAAGCGGTGGGGACTTTGTTCGTGTTGTATTAATAACAAGAGAAGATTTTCTAGCCTTTTCTTTTTAATGAAATGTATTATCAAATATAATCAGATGCAATAAAACTTCACCTGGAAAAAAAATAAGCGCAGTATGATGATCACTCATTTTTCTTAACATTTTAAAATACTGCACTGCATTTGGGATACCAGGCTCCTCCTAGCCAGGAGAAGGGAATTGGTATCACTGACTATTTAGCTATGCTTCTGGCATTAAAAACTACTTTGTTTTCTATATGGAATTTGGCTAAACACTAACGGACATGCCTTCAGTGTAGCGTAAATGCTATTGACCCTTGAGATTCAGCAGCTGGTAGTGGCCTTTCCTGCTTTAGGTGCTGCCTGTTCAGATTTCAATTGGCTTTACAATAGGTTTTCTGAAATGTCTCATATTTGAACCAGGCTCACTTGGTTTGAAAGGAGCCAGAGCGCCGTAGGGCCGCGGCAATGGGAGACTGTATTCGTCGTCTGGGATATAGGCGGTTGGGCGTTGTTCAGCTGTCGTGTGGACACAGCCGGGCGCTGCGGCTTGGTCCTTTTCTGCAGCATGCTGGGAAAGAAACACATTTTGATCACAGAGTGATTATATGTGATCCATATCAGTGGATTTAAAATCTTAAACTCCAGTACTCTCCTGAGCCAGCGTACGGAGTGCCTAACAAAGGAAACACCATTAGATAAGTCTAATCCTTAGCAGATCAGGAAACCCAGAGGGGTATTAAGTGTTCATTGAAAGGAAAGCATGAGTTATTGACCATGTAGATGTGAGTTTGTCCTTTTAAATAGTATACGGTTTAAGCCTGTAATGCTTTTGTTATTTGTGAAGAACACAGATTAGATGAACTTATAAAAGTTGTAATAAGTGTGCACAGAACATTTCAGGAACAGGATAATTGTTCTGATGCTTCAAAACGTGGCTGTATTTACGCCGACAGCGTGGCTGTATTTACGCAGCTGTTCCTGAATACAGTTACTGCAGTGAGCTTGTATCCACAGCACTGAAAGGAAACTGAGTCATAGCATGAGGAGAAGTGTTAATGACAGAAGTTTCTTATTCTAAACCCGTTTTACTGCAGCACTTCTGTGTGACTTCAAGTTCTTTACGTGCATGCACAGTGTATTCCTCCCCCAGCTTTGTGCGCCTTTCAGATTCCCTTGGAGTGATCAGCTAAAGCGTTCATATAGCAAAGCTAATTTCCCATCAGCAAGAGTTCCCTCAGTATACACATCTCATTTTTATACTGCTTTTTCTTCTCTGAGAGCTCTCTGCTCAGGGATCACTGATGGTCTCAACTAAGGAGGCATAGTACCCAGCAGGGTAGAATTTGAAGCACTATTTGAAATGCTGCCCTGCCTACCCTCACTGTCTTGCCCAGCAGTCTGATTTCTTGCTGCTTCTGGTCTGATGTTCACTGCATCTGGTATGTGGAAGACGCTAAACTTATTTTTCCTGAACCCCACACCCCACCTTTTGCAGCTTTACCTTGAAATCAAATGGAAAGCAATACGTCACCGATGGCTATCTCACCCATCATCCCAAAACACGGTCACACAAATTATTTTAACAATTGAAGGTAAGTCTTCCTTTTAGTGTAATGTGTTCTTTCCTTAAGATTCAATGACCAGTTCTAAGCGGTGTGCCAGCCTGCAGTTAAAGCTCCACAAACCCGCAGTGTACCACTTCAGTAGTTGTCTTCGCACCATCATCTCCGCTGACTCCTGCAGCTCCGTGTTTGGCAGCGAACAGCTATACAGTGAGCTAGCACAGCTCTTTCAGAAAGACAAGCTAGAGCAGTGAAAAGATGGGGCTGAAGATCTAATTGCAACATATGGCAAAAACTTACTTTAGCTCTGGCTTCAGCTGCTTCTTTTTGCATCTTCTCGTTGCGTAATATCTTCAACCATTCATTTTCTGTTTCTTTGGGAGGGGGAAGGCCTTGATCTATCCTTGATGAAACAGTCATCAAAAATTGTTCTTTGTCTCTCATTTCCTGCTGGAGTTTAATGGCAAGTGCTTGCTTCATGGATAGCTCTGCAACAAGAGCCATTGTCTTCTGGGTTCTGTCCTTTATCTTCTTCTGCAGTTTGTTTGTCTGGAATAAGTTACAATTGCATTTTAGTTAGGACTTCCCTTTAGGCACTTACCGAGCATGACACGTAGGTAAGTATTAAGTATGTGAAAACAGGTCCAGCTTGACTCAGTTTTAAAAATAGTGCCATACTTGAAAATGACTTAATGAAACAGGATGTGTGTTTCTGTGTATGCTCGGAACCACAGAAACTTGCATAAAAAGTCACATTTATTCCAATACAAGGTACAGAAAAGCAAGTTTGTATTTATCTCCTGCCCTTTTCAGCTGAATAGCAAAACACCCACTGTCCTCAAAGGCAGGTACTAAACCCAGATTCTGATTGACCTTGTGCACAATTAACTTTGTAATAAAGGTGTAATAAGCCCGATCCTTACAAGATAATTGGGTGATAATGCGGATACAGTGGGGCTGCAGGTTGTGAAGTTATCCTTGGCAGGGAGATGAACGGAGAAGGAATGGGACAGGAATCCTTAAGTCTGCCTGGGGATGATTTAAACAAAAAAACCCAACAAAGCTCAAATACTCTTTTTTTAAGTGATTAATAGGGAATTGGGAGAGTCAGAGCACTCGAATGGAACTTTTGGCACACTGCAGTAGTTTATTAGCCCATGGCCATGATTTCACAAACCCAAATAACAGCCATGTTATTTCTCTGTCTGTGGAAAATTAAAGATTTACTATAAAGATGTGTTTTGTTTTAAGCTTTTCCGAGTGCCAAACCTAACACCTAAGAAAAAAAAATCAACCCTGGCCTTGTTTTACATTAATTACTTTGCATYTTTTTTCTGTCTTTCCAAATAGAGCAGAGCTGAGTGAGCTTTTTCATTAAGGAGGTGGGGGTGAGGGGATTTTTGCTCTTCCCCAAACAATATTACTGGCAGTTAAAAGGCAATAGCTATGATTATATAAAAGTAACTATTGAAAATGATATTTCTTTCCCGTGTGGTTCTCCCTACCTAAATAACAAAGAAACTTTGAGCCAGATACCAACTTTATCTTTTTCTGTGTTGGAAGGATATAGAACTTACCTGGCTTTTCCCTATTTCTTTTTATCCATAACATGGTTTTTTGTGGATGGGCTGTTAAGTACACACGCAAAAGGAGGATTCTCCCAAGTTTCTAAGCACTCAACCTGACAAATAACTAATCCTATATTTTGGTGAAAGGTGCTATTTATTATGCAACTTTCTTTCAAAAAGAAAGTACACTCACCTAATGCTCTTGCTATGTCTATATTACTGTTATTACTAAATGTCTATAATTTCTGAAGACTAACATATGACTTGCCGATCAATATTTCCAGCCACTAGTTTTGTAATTTGCAAGTGAGTCATCTTACCTCTTGCCCAGATATTATTTCATTTTGTATAGGCTGGCAAGCAGAGCGTGCAATGCCCTTCTTACCCTTTTAGCTAACAGCAGTGTGTCCTGCTTCCCATTCTCTGCTGTGGCACGGATTCTGTCCGTCAGCTGGGAAATGTGCTCGTAGAGAAAATCTGTTTCCAGCAACTTCTCCTCTTTCTGCACCAGCTCTACCTCTAGCTGCAGCAAGGAGGAGTACACAGGGTGTAGGTAAATGACAGGGGAAGGTGCAACACAAGGTGTTCGCGCGATTGCTTTGAGAGCTGCTGAAATAATACCGGTGAACAGCCATAAACAATCACTTCACCATCAGTTTTCTCAAAATTTTCACCCTCTCTGCCAAGTATCAGGCTGAAGTTGGTTTAGTTGGTTACTGTCAGTTGTACGGTTCTTCCATATCAGACCGGGCCCTTTTGGGGGGCAGGGGGTTACACCAGCATTATTACTGCCTTGCTGTGATTTTTCTTGAAAGCAATGGGTTTTTTCTAGTGATTTTTTTTTTTTTGGTCTTCTGGTTCCTTGAGTCATGCTGTAATAAGAAGGTTTCAGCTCTTGCTTTAAATACCTTTTCCCTCCTGCTGCTAAAAAAAAAAAGAAAGTATGGGCTCCAAAGACTAAGAAAGAAAGTACTGTGCAACTAAACGGACTTTCAAATCACAAGGAGATTGAAAGAGAACATTTAAACTTCCCTCACGACTCCAAGGAACCCAGCTTTTTAGTGTGCGGGTTGGCAATAGTGGGCTGTGTTGCCCCTGCTTGGCTATGCAGAGCTCCCTCCTGTCAAGGAATATGGGACAGTAAAGCAAAAAGCTCAAGCAATTCAAGCAGAAGTGTTCATGGTAAATCCTTACAAACTGGATTTCAAAAGGAGGACTTTGGTGTGTACCACTCTGAGTGCACCGGTCCCCTAATACCTTCACAGCCCCATGTGAATCCTCACCAAACACTAAATACAGTGGGGGGAGTTGTGTGCCCSTATAAATGGGACAGACAAAAATATCTAAGAAAATATGGTTGCTCATTCCATTCCTTTACCTTCCCCCCATATCCCATACAGGAGGGGCCCTGAAATTGGCTTTTAGGACCTAATGCTTCATTCTGAAGCCTCCTCTGGCAGCCGCTGGCAGTGCTGCAGTCAGGCGTGCAGCTGCTTGGCTGGCCTAGCTGCCTCTTCCATGAAGATCTGTTCTGTGGCTCCCTATTCGGCATGAAAACAAAGCAGTACAGCCAAACCCTGAGAAGGATGTTTGTTTGATCCTATGTAACATATGCAGACTTTGTTAAGAGGGTAGTGGGACTGCCTCCAGCTCACAGCCTGAGCATTGTGGTGGAACAGCTAAGAGCCAGTTGCAGAAGAATGACAAGTTCATTTGTTAGCGCCTTATTATTTTGCATTTATTTCCCTCTGCTGCCTTTTCTGTGCCTTCCCGTAGTGAAGCAGGAGAGTCTGCACTGAAGTGCCAATGATGCGAATGGATCAGCTGGCAGAGGATGCTGCGGAGCCAGGTATACCGCACAGAGCCCATGTTTTTCGCCACCTCTCCAGCCTCTGTAGGAGGAAGTCAAAATGTCCCACAGCCAGGTGTCCTGGAAAGCAGGTGCTGGGCTGGAGTTCCCATTAGCCAATCATAATTATTTTAATTCCTTTTACAGGAAGTTTATTTTAAAAATAAAAGATACCATTTGCTTTTTCTAAAAGAGGTCAATCACAGTGGGATTGTGGTAAGTGATGTTACCTGCTCAATCTTTTTTAGCAGCTCAGGTGGAGATGGGTCCTTCCCTCCCAAGTCTCGCTTTCTACTCTCATTCGTGGGGTCAGCAAAGATTTCCTCCATCCGCTTAATCCTGTCCTTGCACTGGGAATACTAGCAAACAAAAAGCCACGATGGTTATTTTTTCAGACAAGAAGCCAAAAGCCCCGTTATTACTACATGACCAGAGATGGAAGGTCTCAGTGTGTCTGATTTACACCAGGAGAACTGCGCTAAAGCGGCTGGGGTGGCTGCACTGCCAACTCCTGGGCTTGGAAGCAAGACTCCAGCCTTGCTGGGAGACGTTTGGAATGCTCGGGTCGTGTAGGACTAAGCAAAACGGTACTGGTCAAACACTGGGAAACGTTTCTGTACGAAACCGGAGGTGGATGTATGTCATTCTCCTGTCCTATTGCTCATGAACAGGAATTTGAAAAAATAGTAGATTGTGTTACAGAAGGTCATCCCTATAATGCACAAATACAAATCAGCTTCATCTTCTTAATGGTTTAACTGTCTTGAATGCTTGTTCCCTTGACTCCTTCTCCACGTGCAACACAACCACCTGAAATGGTGTATACATAATGCTGCCACAGGGAAGAGGTTTTTCTCTGAGCCACCAGGTATCACGACAAGAGCCCTGGACTGGAAGATTATTTTCATCACGTTTGGTTCGTCAGAAAAAGGCTGTCCCAGGGGCTGATACCCTCTTCAGCTTCTGCTGGTGGCCTGGATGAAAAGCTGCAGATGGTTTGTACCAAATCACGTCCTTTGGGCCATAGCGGGCTGGGCTCCGGGCCACCCTCCACAGCCGCTGTTAGCAGGCGGGGGGATGGAGCACAGCCGCTGGGACTGGGCAGCGAGCTGAGACCTGCCACAGCTACGGCTGCGTCCTGAGGAGGGAGAGGAGCACCAGGAAGGGTGGGAGCCCCCACTGGTGCCCGCTTCCTTCCCCCTCCCCAGGTCTCTGCACCCCGGCCGAGCTGGCACATCCAGTGGCGGAGGCGGCTGCGTGGGGGCAGCGGTGGGCGCCCAGGGCTCCTCTGGGACTCACAGCGGGAGCACGTCCCTGCCCTAACTCACCCCCAGAGTTTGATCCCACAGACTTACTCAGTGCTAACAGACAGGGTTTCCTTGTGCTGGGGGGCAGAGGGTTAATACAAAGGATTAGGAGCCATTTTTAACTTTTTTTTAAGGAGACACAGGTGTGACAGTTGCAGGATGGAAGCAAACCCTGCTGTCTGCCAGAAATTGAGTCCCACCTGCTGCTTTGTCCTCAGGGTACTTTTTTTGTCCTCAGGAATACACCAAACGTTTGAGGTGGAAGGTCTTCCTTTATTCCCTACAATCTTCTGTTTGACCCACAGGATCCATTCAGGGATGTAGGAAGGATGCAAGTGCCTGACAGTTTGGTTGCAAGTTAAATCTGAAAGTCTTTCTTCCTGTCAGTTAGCACTAAAGGTCTCATCCCTATAGGCATCCAAGTTTTCTATGTTCTATGCACGTGTCCTGAAGTGACTCAGTGGTGACACTGAGCGATGTGGTACTCTGGGGACCCATAGAGGCAGGTGTTCCCTGACCTTTCTGATGTGAGACCTTCCCATGGAATGGCGCTTCCCAGAATACACTAGATGGACACCCATGCTTTGCATAAATACTCACTGGGACCATTTCTTCATGTTTGGACTTGCAGGACTGACAGTGCTGGGGTTTTGTGCTTTGTTGTGCACCTGGCCATCCATCAGCACATTGTCACTCCAACCTTGATCTACTAGCACTGACATAACATAACCCAAGTAAGTTGCTATAAATGCTAACCAACAATTGCAGGTGATGATAGTATTAAGGAAATAAGTGGTCACTGGCTCTTAAAGTTATGAACAGTCAGCAAAAAGACAAAGTAAATGTTTAGATGTTGCTACAGGGATGGGGTTTGTCGCTGGAAGTTAACAAGTCATGTTTAACTGGAAAGGGGAAACTGACAGATCTTCTGGGGTGATAACGCAACATTACCAGAACACTTGTCTTAAACACTTTTTTTTTGGTAAAAAAGCATCATGCAGCTCTTTCTTTCACACTTTGTCTGAGAGCAGGCAAAGTAAAAGCCTTAAATAACTGTAATGAACAATTTCCTTGTCAAATCATGATTCGGTTTAAAATGAATGCCATTCAGTGGTAAACTAGTGTCAGGGGTACTGAAAGATTTATTTATTTTAATTGTAAACAACTAAAACTCAAGCCCGATAATACACAGAGTGGAAGAATGGAAGAGCAGGACCAGCACAAACAACAGGATGCAGCTATGCTTCCAGTGATGCTTCATGTCTGGGGCCAAATTTCTCAACCACTAACTCAGGTGAAATCACCTTGTTGGAGGCAGTGGTACCTTAATGAGGTTAGGGACAGCTCACCAAGTAAAATTTTGCAGGATTGAATTGTTACTTTAGAGAAGAAGGACTTGCAGAAAAAACACTGTCCAAACCAGAAAAAAAATCCCTAAAAAGTTTCATGTTAAATACTTGACTTACTTTTAAATGCAGTATGAATTGGGAGTGATTAGATGCAGGCTAATCCAAAAGTATGGAATACAAAGCACATTTAGAAATAACCACGCGATTGTGTGTTTGCTGAAGCGATGTGACTACAAGCATCTTTATTTTCTCCTAATTTGCAGTGTTTATCTGAGTTCTAAGAGATTCTAAGTCTTAAAACCAAAAAAGACCCTTCTTTCTTGGAGTGGATTTGATACAGGGGACAGGAAGAGGCTCTCCAAGAAAGGCTTTTCTATGTTTGATTGTCAACAGTGAGGAGGAATTGTTGAAGGACAAACAGCCGAGAGGGAACACATGCCTAGATAAAGGGACCGGGCTGAAAAAGTGGAGGTCTGCCTCTTATTTTGGAAATTTCAGAGAAGGTAGGTGAAGTACGTAGAGCACTAGAAAAAGGCAAATATCATACCTATTTTTAAAAATGGGGGGGAAAGGAGCTATGGAACTATACATGACTTATCTTCACTTTCTGAAGAATAAATCTGGAACAAATTGTTAAGCTTTCTTTGTACGTAGCTAGAAAAGAAAAAAGGTATGAATAATAGCCAACACAGGTCTGTTGAGTAATGCCAAACCGGCTCAATTTCCTATTGTGATAATTTAACATTTGTGCAGATGACAAATAGTAGGTATCATACATATTGATTTTTACATGGCTTCGATATTGTTTCATATGACATTCTCATAAACAAGTTAAGGAAACAAAGTCTTGATGAAAATATATGGTAAGTACTACACCAGTAGAATCAGGTTAAGCTCAGAGAGACTGCAAACACTTTTTGGAGGAGAAGATTCAAATTCAAAATTATCTCGATCTGGAAAAAGGTCTGAACAAAAGAGAGAATATTAAATAACGAATGCAAGGTGCTACATGTAGGCAGGAAAAATTACCTGTACAAATACAGAATCAAGGTCAACTGATTAGATACTCTTTCTTTAAAAAAGGGTCTGTTTGTTACATACATTTACATGAAGATGAATCAATATGTTGTGTTGCAAGAAAGGCTACCATCGTACCTGGGCACATAAGCAGGAATGTAACCTGCAAGATGCCTGAATGAATCCTTTCACTCTCAGCCACTGATATTAGGCACTGCACCTCAAGAAAAATAAAGACCAAGTTGCCAAAAATAAAATAAATGCAAAAAAAGAATGATCTAAGAAAAAATCTGTAAGGGCTGAATGAAAGAACAGGGTTGTGTAGCCTAGCAAAAGGATGGGAGAGGAAGATGATTAACTGTCTTCCAGTAACATGAAATGTTGTTGCAGGGAGGAAGAGAATGATCCGTTTGTCACGTCCCTGGTGGACAGAATACAAATCAACAGGCTTACACTGCAGCAAGAAATATCCAGGATAACGGTTAAGAAAATCTTTCCACTGTTAAGGAAGCACTGGGATAGCTTGCTGGGGAAACTGGAGTTTTCCAGTGGCAGTTTGAAAGCACAGCTTAGCCCTCTCAGGAATGACAGGCAGTCCTATGCTGGAGTAGGAGCAGGATTGCCTAGATAAACTCTTTACCTCTCTACTAGCCCCATTTTTCTGTGACTGCGACGATGTAGTCTGGGGATTTTCATGGGGTTATATTAAAACCTGGATAAATGTTGATGCCAAATGCCTCAAGTCCCATCTACAGCATCTTGACAGCTCAGCAGGTCTATGTGTTGGACTAATTAATGATTGATGCTAAGTATTTCCCATTGATGCATGAAGGCAGATTAGTTTTCATGGGTCATTTCAGTCAGTGGGAACAGTCCCTTGATGTGCTGTCCCAATTAAAAATTACATAGTTTTATGCCCAGGGAAAACCACCTTAGAATCTCACCAGGTATTTTTTGTGTCAGATAAAGGAAGTACAGGAGTATAGGAGACCCAGGTGGAATTTTTGTTCTTCCTGAATTGGCACACAGCCCTGACCTGTGCCTTTCCCCTTCCTGATGGGTACCACAGCCACCAAGATACGGGGTTAGTTTCCGCAGCCTATTGAATACAATGTACTCATTCATCCATCTATTCCAAGAGGTGTATCTCTAACAGAAATAGATACCCCACCTCAGAACAGCTAATTTAGTGATGATTAAAGCATCTGTTGACAATATGCAAGACTTACATTCAAACAGTGTCTCTAAAAAAGTCAAAAGATCTCAGTCAAATGCAAACAAATAACGAATACTGAAACTTTTTCTATTTTGTGAGACTGGATCTTGTTTTCCTCTCAGATTTATCTCTATATATTTCAAGTATTACCAATGACGGATATCTGTTGTTGGAAAACCATTCAGCATTCAATACTAGAAAGTTTAATTCACCTGTGGAGGGAGAAAAAGGAAAAAAGTTCTGGGGTAACGGAAAGGTTGGGAAATGCAGGAGAGGAGAAAAATAGTACAGATAAGAATAAGATGACAAAGTCTGAAAAATACCCAAGACTTAAGGAGACAGGAAGGGTAGGAAAAAGGGAAGAATAAAATTTAAGAGGTGCAGGTACAGGATTCAGCCTCCCTAATTCAAACAGTCTAAACTGTATTTCAAATGTAGGAGCCTTTTGAAGCATCCTTCCTAAATGATTCAAAGTTTCCTATATAATCGATGGGGAGAGGTAGGTGCCCTGAGAATAAAGACCTCCAAGAGGAATATCATGCTCCCTAAATAGGGTTATCAGCATCTCCCTCTGGAGGCAAAGACACCCAACTCTTACCATTAATAAAGAGACCTTGATCACTTATCTGGATAATTTGTTCTGTGGGCTCCTAACACGAGGTTAAGGTTAGGCACGCTGGCTCCTACACAAGGTCACAACAGAATGAAGGAAAAAAACCTAAGAGGAGAACTCAGAAACGAGATTTACAGTCTCCATTATAGGAGGTCTATGGGCCTCTCATAGAAATCAGGGTTTCATAGTCCTGTGGTGCACTGATCCTCCCTCTGAACATCTATAATTATCTAAATTGAAAGACAGACAAATGGTAGTCGAAAGGGAGCTCCCATTACCAACTCTTCAGATCTCAGCTTGGTTTCATAGACAACACAAGTGATTTAGATCTGTATTCACCACATCAAGTCAAAGTCTTGTGCAAATGATCATTATCGTGAGATCCTTTGCACATCATAACTGAACAGATGCTGAGTTGGATTTCAACATGGGGCCAAATCTGTAATCGGTACAGGAATTAGCATTCTGAATTTGGCAACCAACACCAGAATTCAGACTCAGGCTTATGGCTTTTATTTAAATCATGGAGATAAAGCCAAACAATTTGAAACTGTTTCTCACTAGACATAATGGCTATTGGCAGTGGGAGGAAGAGTATTAATGCTAGAATGGTTGAGCATAAGGAGATGGCTGGGTTAACGGCCAGTTTGAACTATGTAATATTCAGTAACCACAGTATCTAGTTACATTTTAAAGGCTGATAACTGGTTATTTGCCATTGTTCACTGGAAAATCTCTGACTTGGGAACATTTGTTAAGACTACTCCATGTGCAATATCACACCACTCTTTATTTCCCTACTTTTTAATTTTATGTCAATATTGCAAAAAAGATTTAAAGCACCTGTAACAATAGCCTCCCTTTAATGGTGACTTCAGGCTTCATGTGAACCATCATCACAAAGGAGAAAGTTTTAGGAATGCAGAACAGAAAAATAAAAGTTTCATGATTGACTCTGACTCTGTCAGTTCACAAAAATCATCCGCATTCTGTTACTGTATTTGACACAGTGACTCTCAGTCTCATTGTAAACCTTACCTGAAAACATCTCTTTTTTTTTTTTTTCTTTAGTCTATCATCTTTTTTTCATACTCCCTCTGTTCATCATTTAAATCTGTAATGGTACTGTAAAGTTCTTTGGGGTACAATTTGCGTAAGGTATTGTACAAAATTTTATTCTTTTAGCAGAGCATATGATTTCTTTAAAAGACCAGAAGTAACAGAGAAGTGCAAGCACTATTTACCAGTGAGTCACAGCTCCCATCGATGCAATTACAAATGGCAATGGTACACCCTAATTTATGATTTTGTGCAGACACTAATAGAATATGTATGGAAGGAATTACCATCTGGAGATAAGGTCAAAAGTAAATGAGCCATTTCAGAAAGCAAGGAAAGAATGTCCCAAACAATGATGAACACTGCAGTTTGTTAGTTGTTTAATGTCATGTTGTAACTAAAACTAAAACTTACACTGCTTTTGTGTAGAAGAAAAGATATGTGGATTATATCATTGTAGGCAGCAGAGTTTCCAGAGTAGGCTCAGGGTCAAGTGTGAATTGAGTTATTATTTTAGAAATTTGAAGAGCTAAGTATATCTCCCACCCCTCCACCTACCCCCATCAATACAGTTTTAACAAATTTTATCTACATTCCCATTTTTTCCCCATGACTCCCATTCTCCAGCTTAGTCATCCTGACATTTCAGGCTATGGGGAGGGTTAGCTGAGATTCCATACCCAGGAAGCGTTTGGCATGTGCATAACAAAGTGTGTCAGCCAGTTACAGAAAAGTGGAGAAACTCACACATCTGAAGTTACACACATGCATCAGTGCTTTGCTAGACAGGTGTATTACTGAACTTTCTGTTTTAATAAACCTTGTAAATGCAGACATTTTTTCTTTTTTATGAAATCACCTTAAGTTTTAAAATACAGAATAATACAAACAAAAAAAAGGCTTTCTTTCCCACCAACCTGTATCTGAAGTACCACCAGATGTGCATCCAGGGCATTCTTCACTGGGAGCGCTTTGAACCACAATTTAATCTGTCTCTTTTTCTCAGCTACCTTCAGCTTCAGAAATCTGATCTTTTCATCCATAACTTGCATCTCAATATCTCCATTTCTACACAACATCTCTTGCATGTTTATTTTTTCATATAAAATGCATAGTTCTTCTTCTCGATTTCTGAGCAGAAGACCACTGCAATAAGCCCAAAATAAAAAGGGAAAATTTAAAAAAATTTGACTCATGTTCAGTGTATTCCATTCAAGAACATAACCGGCAACCTTGAAAGACAGTAATAATCTGGGAAAATGTACAAAGGTTTCACAAATATTATTTTAATATCATGACAACATTTTAAATAGGTAACAAAATAATTACAATGTGAAAATCAAAGAACAAACAATTGCAAAGGTTGATCTAGTCTCTCATATAATTTTGAAAGCTCTTCTGGCCTTCTACAGCATTCATTTAAAAATGGATTAACATGATCAGGGAGCTTTACATCTTCTGCATTTTTATACCTTATCTGCGCAGAAAGCACAAACAGAGCGGGAGGCTACAAGCTCTCAAGGCATTCAGTAGCCAATCCACCACATTTTTTAATAATAGTTCTGAAGAATGAACATCTTCACCAATGGAGAAAAAACATCTGTGTAATGCAAAGCAGCCCTGACGCTGCAGTGAGGCAGCCGGTTTAGCGAAACGTTGTAGTGAGGCAGTCTTTTAGTATTCCTAATTTGGAGTGCTCATAAGTTGAAAAACATTGTTGATTCATGAATGTCAAAATTAAACACTGTATTACATCAAATTTACATGTATACCTCTCATTTTGTTGCCGAATAGCCCTTTCATATTTTTTGCGCAGCTGCACAATTTCCTCTTCAATGCGGGTGACTGTACTGGTAAGCCTCTCAAGATCCAGACACCGTTGCTTTTTCTTTTCTTTCATCTCATGCATGATTTGTACAATTTTGCAATAATCACTTTTAAGACTGTCTGTAATTGCTACATTATTTGTATTCTTCAGACGTTGTTTCTGCAATTTCCTTTAACATAACAGAAAAGTAGGAAAGTTTTTAGTCCTTTCAATTTGAAAGCAATTTCAGCAACTAAAACCAGAGCTTAAACTAATTCCTCAAATACACAAAGGATCTTCTATGTCACTCTGCTTCACAGAAGCATTACAAGAAGTAGAAAGACTCTCTGAGAACAGCTTCTCTCTGCAAGCTCTTTCCAGCTTGAAGAGAACTGAATTATGGCCCCCAAAAAATGCTATAAATGGAGCACTGCACTACAGCTCTTTTCTTCTCCACTGGGTAGCCCAAGGGGATGTAAGAAATAAAGTTCAAGAGCAGAAGCATAAACTGTGATGCGAAGTCAATGTGTAGAAATCCTGCCCTTCTATTTAAAGAGCGATATTTAAATAATTTTGTGGTTGCGATTCAAAGGTCTCCAAGTTTATTATTTATAAAACGATGTATCACAACATTCACACAAGAAAGAAAATTATCAGTTTCCCTGTTGACAGATGAGAAAAAAAATCACAATGGAAGGTTAGTGGCAAGATTACATTATAGACCCATAAAAATGAAGAACAGAACTCATTATTTCCAGCGACCTTGCTGGCCACTAGATGATGGTCCCTCACTTAAAATGCAGATTCTTGTTGCCACATGGATCATTCATTTGCTCACGACATGGAACTTAGAGTTACTGCATTTGATTGTGGTAAGTATCACTTCTGATCAAGTATCACTACTTTATCTACACTGGAGAGATATTCATGTCAACATACAAAAGAGGTAGTGAAAGGAGAAGCATAGTCTCCTGTTAAAATACAGAACTGCAGATGAAATATCCTGCCTCCCCTCATGGGCTCCATCATTGCCTTGCTGAATTACTCTGTACAAAGCACTGAGCTTCTTTCTGGTTCATTTCCCCCCTGTGTGTAACACTTTCCAGTTCCAGAGGACTTGGATCAAAATCCACTGAATTGAATTAAACTTCTGTAAAGCAAGTTTCAGACTGAAAGCATGACAGTATTGCAGAAATGCAATGTCATATTAAACATTTTATGAAAAACCTTTCTCTTATTTGGACTGATACTCTCTCTGTCCTCCAAATTGTGTAGGTTGCAGTTAAGTCAGTGATACTATGATACTAAAGTCTATTACTGGGATTAAAAATATTTTCCATAGGCAAGAGAATTACTGATAATTCAGTACCTCTTGCTAGTTTTAAATCTAGGTTTGCAGAGATCAAAATGCCTGTTGGAACTTTATTGGAGTAGGGTCATCTACAATAATTAGATATTTCTGCTATCTAGACAATATATAACCGTCTTAGKCTTTTTTCCCCCCTCCTTTCACCCATAATTAATACGGAAGGCCTCAAAAATTTTAGCACAAAATGTCATCTTGTGCATCTTGACAAAATCACTTAAATCACTGAAGTTCCACTTCTTTTCTAGCTACCTCCAGCATGACTTCGAAATCAAGCTACTCAGAGATTCACAATATACTTTGAGTGAATGTGTACTGAATGCGTTCTTTGGCCTGGTCGTGCAATTTTTTGGCACCAAAGAAAAAGTTTTGGGAAAATCAAATTATTTTTAGAATACTCAGTTTTGGCTGTGCTGTTTTGCATACACAAAATTTCACTAGCGTCCTACTTTCCCAACTACCAATTTCATAGACATTGTTGTTCTGTCTATWTTGCAGAATATCATCACTAGAATGACAAAAAGATGGCAAAAAGACATCTCCACTAAATAATGGTCTAGGAAAAAATAAAGTCACACGCACCCACTGTCCGCCTCATCCTCTTTGTTTTGACTGTAACCTTTCATTTTGACTAGGATTGCCTGGAAATTGAAACCATGTTTTGTTTGATCTGAAATAAAAGTTATCCAATAAACTTCAATTTGAGTTTGAACCAAGAAACCCAGTTTTTTCTAATTTAATAATTAAAGAGCCGCATTACTAGCTAGTAACTAGTGACTCATTTAATGGCACCATGCACCAGTCTATTGTGGAATCACATATGTATTGGACCTCTTTTTTTCTAAGGATAAGCAAGTGTGAGTACAACAGTGTTGTTCATATTGAATGAAATAGCATGATAATGCAGATACTAGAGGCTCAAGAACTGTGATACAAAGGAAATGCAATGACAATTTATCCCTTCAAAGGATGGGAAAGTGAGACAGTAGCCAGACAAACTTCAAAAATGCTTCGTGCTGTGCAGTGATGCTCAAGCTAATTGTGAAGTGTTAGGGTGACAAGAAATTGGAACAGATTATGTAAGGGTGTTGCTATATGTCTTTGAATCAGGTTTTAAAAATCAGGATAATAACCATCAAGGATGATATAGGCATAGCTGAAGTTGGACTAGATCATCTCTCGAGATTCTTTCTAATCTTACATTTCTATAATTGTGATCTACAGCTTACTTAAAACTCACCTTTCCTTGGTTATAACAGTATTCCTTAAATTTTCTATTTCATGTCCTAGCAATTTTACCCGGTTTTTAATTTCATTTGCTTTCTGCTGAGCAGCGTGCACCAAATTTATACATTTATTCCTTTCATTTTGGATAACATCATACATTTTAGCAAATCCTTGGAGTCTGAAGAAATGACAAGTGTGAAAGAAATAATTATTATAATTTTATGCATACATTACTTGGATAGAAATTGCTTTAAAAGACATTTTTTAGCTAAGCTATTTTCTTACTGGTTTTGGATTTCTCTTTTCCTCTTTTTATACTCTCTTATTTCAAGATCCTTTCTTTTTATTTCTTTAATAATATTTTGGAGTTGTATCTGAAATTTAAATAGAATTCAGTAAGCACTTTAGATACATCAAAGAAATATCTTCAAAGAAATTACTCAGAACAGCTATTCCTCTTAGACGAGGAAAAGACAGCGAAGCGAGATTATTCTAAGAACTTATTCTAATGATAATGAAATGCTTTTCTGTAACAACATTAAAGAACACAGTCTTTCTATGTATATTAAGCTTACAACAACTGTTATTAATGTAGATAATTTGATGCTGCATCTTAAAATGCTTGGTTCCTTGTAGCTGGAGTTCTACTGTTTCCGTTAATCAGCGTCTCGGTTCCATCACTATATAATTATTTGGCATACCCAACACTGAAATTGTACCTTTTCAAATAAAATTTCTTTTTTACTCTTTTCTGGCTTTTAAGCAATCACTGATGCTTGAGTAGAATGGTACAGTTACATTTTGTTATGGCTCTGGACCTTTTGATTTCAGTTGTGTTCAGTCTTTAATAGCCTGTGTCATTAACCTTCAATGGACAGGCCTTTTCTCACCTCCCACTGGTATCAGGAGGAGGATATTGGTATTAAAAAAGCTGATGGATGTTGGGTTGCAACTCTGGGCATGTGTGTGTGTTCATTACGTTGTACTGTTTATTTTTTTGATCTGTTTATGGACTGATTTTTATTGAAGGTGCAAAGCCTGACGTGTTTGTTTACTCTGTTTTTATAGACAGTCAGGTTCCCAAAGTGCTAGAAGGGTAGCTTATATCATTTATTTGAATACAGACATACATTGTGGAAGCATAAATAGTTCATTCCCATATACAAACCCAGTAGTTAGTATAAACTGTGCAACATCACAGCACATATATGATATTATAATGCCAACAAACTGCAGGCAGCAAACCCAATGAATAGTCCTAGTTTCTGTGACCATAGGAAAAGTTTTCTTTCCATCTTTCTTCACATTAATATAACAATTTACACCTGGAAATATGTCAGGAAAATAAAAATTGCTGCCTCTCCTTGGAATGAGTAGCAGTTCTGTTTACCTTTTAATGTCCATATATTTGTAAAATAAAACACATAGTTGTACTTCCAAGAATCCCAGTTGAGGCTATCTGCTTTTCTGCCTCTGTTCCATAGGCTTGAAAGAAAATGTCCTTTCAAATACCTTGTTTCAATTGTGGCATGATATTTTAATATACTATTGCACTGCACCATAAATTGCCAATAAAACAACACAGTATTGTGAGCTTCCTGTGCTGTGATGGAACTTCAAAGTAAAGTGGGAAATGAGAGTCCATAAGGCTCTCCTCACTAGTAATTTAATTTCTCCATATACCAGCTTTGACTTTAGAAGAGTTTTCCAATTATATGAGATAATTTTTTACCTGGGCTTTCTGAACATCCCTAGATTTCTGTTCCCTCTCTTCAACTTTGAGCCAAGTCAGATGTGCAAGTCTGGATAACTCATCTCTGCATTTTTCCTGCTCTTTGAAAAGCCGTCGTTCTTCAGCAATACATTCTTCTAACATGTGGGCATCCATATCTGACATCATTTCCTAAAGAAAATTAAATTAAATTCCTTATGTATCGATGCATCAGTGTTGGCAAACCCAAAGCTGGAAATACTTTGAGTTTATCTGCAAAGTACACATATATACAGACTACATGGATTTAATTAAAAATAAAATATTGCTTTAAAATACCAGCTGAAACACCATGCACGAYCCCTATAACAACATGTAAAATATTTTATCACCTAGAAGCATTTCTGTTCCTCAATCTAGCATGTCTTTCAGCTGTTGCCCGCTGGGCAGAATGGTTCCTTATGGCCATATAGTCTTTAAATAAGTTTACTGCCAGGTCTTGACATGTCTATACTACACAATGGAAGACACTGAGCTTTCACATTAAGAGACCAAATTTAGACATTTAAAACAGAGCAAAGTACCTAGATGCCTAGAGTTGTTGGAGATTCAGTCAATACCGTCAGTGAACTCTAAAGAGCTATTTGCTCTAGCCAGTGTAGGCTAACCTCTTTAGGAGGAGGTGAATGGATGGCTTCCTAGGCTCCACTGACTACATGACTAGACTGTTATTGACTATCGTGGCACATCATTAGATACATATCCCATACACAAATAGTGACATGTAGATACCGAACGTATACGTATTCAAACACAAGCTGAATCCCACCTGATAATGCTAACAAATTCAAAGACAGCACAAAAAGAAAATGGATATAAGGGTAAGAAGATAAGGAGGTATGATCTTAAGAAGAAGGTATGTCTGAAATATATTGCTTCTTATAAAGTCATTTATATAGTGGCAAGTACTAATACTCTCATAATTGAGACATCTGCATTTCCACACTATATATGGCTGTGCTGAGTATAGACAGACATCCACAAATGACAAAACCATGAAGATGAAAAATTATAATGTACAAATGCTGAATTGTCCTTGTTTCAACAAGACACTGTGCCATATCCAAAGGAAATTTATAGCCATCATATTTCTAGCTGTAATGTAGTTAATGATATTCAGAAAGACTTAACCTAGAAATTAGATTTGCTTTCTGCCTTCCAATATTTGACCAGTAACACCAAAAATTGTTTTTTAAATATGACAAGCAAGTGGTCTTTAAAATTGAACAAATACTATCACATGTTTTCCCACCAGAAAGCTGCAACTAGAAACTCCCATCATTTTTTCTTCAAACAGTCCCTTCATTCTCATGATTGAAAACCAACTCTTATAGTGAAAAAGTATGAGAAAGCAGAACTCAGCACCTGTTCAGCTAAACTTCTCCTGGTCATTTCAATTTCCTTCTGCAGTTCTCGTCGTCTTTCTAATAATACTCCATTACTTTTAGGGATGGCTTTTGCCTACAAAAATAAACCAAGCACACTGAGTGATGCAAACAAAAGATGTGAAAAATGTAAACTGCAGATAATCTATCTGAAGTAGTTACACACATTAAGAAATGAATTTTCTGCCTTGTTACAATAGCTAGTCCAAGAGTTCTTTGTTGAGTAGAGCTCCTCAGCAACATATTCAAGTTTCTCAAATTTTTCTTTTAAGAATTTAACTATAAACACTAAACTTCACAAAGCCCAGGTTAAGTACTGAATTTGTAAGGGTTATATTTTTCAGCAACTAAACCGTCATTAAAAAAAATAATCACGAAGAGTGACTATGCAAAGGTGTCACCTTCTAAATTCACAGAAGATTTTCTGAGTGAAATTCTGACATTACTGAAGGAAAAAATAGATTTACCACTGATTTTAATAGGGTCAATATTTCACATCTGTGTAGACTTGATATCATAGTTTTTGCTTTTAGTTATTAAAGTAAGATTTTTCCTCCTTAGGCTCTAGAAAGTCAAAACTAACAATACAAACAGTTATGTATTATTTTTTCTTGTACATTATGGGAAAACTTGTTTATTCAGTCAGATTTTAAAATGAAGTGTGTTAAGGAAGACACATTAGAATCTACTTTCTGATTAAAATATATCTGCACAATCCCACTACAACTACTTGCGTGATATAACTCATAAGGCTAAAGGTTGTATTGGCCTCACAGTGACTAACTTCACTTAAAATTTCTTTACGGTTATAAGTAAGTAAGAAATAAATACAGCAGGCTAACTATGCAGGCATATGTTGCCTGTCCATAATTGTAAATCTGTAATTCATACAGGTGGGAAAAAAATGACACTGAATGACACATCTGGAAGCTATTCAAAGATACACACAACCCCATGGTATCTTTCTCAGATCTCAACCAGGTGTTAAGAGTTCAAAAGACTATACCTCAATATAGATAATGAGATGTTTTGCACTTACGGTTTTCACTTCTGTGATAATATTATAAAATTAGATGTTGTTTACTTGCATTAAGGGAAAGGGAAATGAGGCACAGTAAAGGTCAAACTTTGGAGTTACTTTGGTTTCAGCTGCCAACTCTGAGACATATTTGGTTTGACTTAGGTTTGCTAAAACGTCAATAAAACCTATTCTAAGGAAGTTGCTTTCACTCTTATAGAAGGAGCAAACACGGCCTTTCTGTGGAGCATATATTAGTTACCACTTCTGCTGTGTAAAAGGCTGTAGTAGCTGTAAGTAGGCATTTCCACATTTTCAAGATGGGATTCTAAAGATGCCATTCTTGAGTCTAAAAGTAGAAAGCTCATATAAACATCTTTAATCCATTAAGGACTTTTTGTTCACATAAGACATGACTAAACTTAGGCACTTTTGGCTGTCTCTGCAGCAGCCTGACCAAAGAGAAGGCGTGCATGGAGAAGAACACCAGTTCTGCTCTGGGCTGGCGATAGCTGGAGCGGCCAGTTCTCTTTCACACAGAATGTCGGTGTTTAGCAATAGTTGACCTTTCACAACTTGCTAAGAAGAAAAACACATTTGAAGGAAGTGTTCCTGTAATTTCCCTATTCTACAAACCAGTCATTCTGCACTTAGCACGTGATTTAAAGTGAGAGAAATTTGGGGAAGCACACTGATGTACTGCTGCTTCTGCAAACACATTTTTATACCAGCAATTAATTCTTGTGATTTTTTCACTTGGAATCACACTGAATAAATATAAATCTGGCATTTTAAGTACTTAAAGGAACTTTAACTACTTACAATATTTTAACTTTTCCTAGGTGTGCTCCTAAGTCTTCCAAATTAAAATAGTCTCAAGACAGCAAAAGCCAAGCAGAATCAAGCTTGCCACTCTAGTCTTTTGTACTCCAGTACTGCATTTGAACTCACCATGCTGCAGAGGAGCGGTGATTTCACATTTGCTCTTCTAAAAGAGCCAAGAAAGGAATCAGAGAAAATACAGAGCATGGGAGGATGGGCTAAACCAGCTATATTGCCATGGCCTGTTTGTGTTAGGGTAGCATCCTGCAACTTCTGGAGTAAAATACTGTGTAGAATTTCACTTCTATCTGTGCTGGCATTCTCGTTCCCCCACTCCTCATGATGATGCTACTTGCAAGACACATACAAGCCTATAGGATAACCTAGCGTTAGCACTGAGGGAATCCTTTGCAGTGCAACTTAACCTTTAAGGGTCTCATTACAGGTCTCTTGCTCTTTCACACMGTGTAAAGGGGTTGGGTTGGGTTGGGTTTGGATCTCACCCAAGACAGTGAACTCTAACCACAGCTGTTGGTGAGTTATGGCATTTGATTTTAGCATTTTATTTTTTTGAACTATTGTGATTCTCCCATCAGGAATATTTCTTCAATAGGAACAAAGGAAAAAACCACCGTTTCCCAGATTCTCTTAGCTGATACTGAACAGAAAGTCAGTATGAGCTTTAAGATCAAAGTCTGGAATATGAGTCAGTCCTTTAATCAATATTTCAGGAAATTCAATCTGAAACTTTTTTGTGTAATTATAGAGCTTTTCTCCCTCCTCCCAAGTGGGCTTATATTACTAGGTAATTAATACACATGTGAATTCAGGAGGAATTTCAGGGGAGACAGAAAAAGATGTCTATTACTTAATAATATTAAATATTATTGAGTCATGTTTAGAGTTGTTTAAATAGTAAAGCTAAGTATGTGTGGGTTTTGATATCATGTAGTTATTTTTCCAAACTTTACAGTAATGTAAAGAAGACTTTTTTTCTGCCCTGAATTGCTTAGAAGGACCAAGAAATATGTCAATGACACTGTGTATCTAGGTAGGAAACGTCAAGTCCTTATGCTTTTAACTCAGGTAATGGATATTCTCCTGTGAAAAAATACTCACCTGACTAAGCAAGATTAATTTTATAAGACTGACTTACAATTTAGACTAAGCAAGGAGCTACTATAGGAGAAAAGCTTAAGAAAGAGAGAATGGAAGAACCAGTGATGACATGAAGAGATATGAAAAAGTTATAGACAAAGTAAATTGTTAAGAAATATTTGGAAGGAGAAAAGAAAGGAAATGTTTTGAATAGATAAGCAGAATGAGACTGCCCTTTAAAATCAGCATAGTAGAAGGTACAAATAAAACAGAAAAGAGTAAATCAGTATGGAAGGAGGAATGGGTGAAATACTAATGAAGGGAGGAAATGAGGAAGGTGAAATTTGAGTGGAAAGGAAGAGAACATAGTTATGTCATATCATTTCATACCAAACTTTATATAGTGCTAGTTTCCTGTCCCCTGGAATAATGTTAGATACATTATAAATTGTTCACAGTAATGTACAAAAAACCTTCAAATTTTAAAAAGAAGTATCTTTTCATCATCTGGGAGTCAGGCAGTACTTGGCTCTATTTGTCTGCTACAAATTTCTTTGATGCCAATGGGCAACTCACTATATTATTTCACTCATAAAATGACCATAATCCCACAGTGCTTTAAAGGAAGACATGACGCCACAGTGTCAATATAATCTCCCAGTTCTCCGTGATAGGATGCTCCCACCCTAAAATTCATTTCTTAAGAATAGCCCAAATATATCTTGATGCAGTATTTTTACTACAGCCAGAGCACCTAGAGGTTTCTTTGTTAGTTATAGTGTTGTTGACACTTTTCTCCCCTTCCCCCTTTTAGGATCAGTCAAAAGATTTCATAGACAGATTTCTTAGAAGAACATTTAGAATCCTTATGATCAATGTATTCATACAGACCTCTACTTCAAGTCTGTTATGCTGTGACTTATCTTGTTCCAAGGAATCATAAATCATAGCCAGTTGTAAGTCCATCTTTTTTAAATTTCTCAGTTCTCTATCTTTCTGTGTTTGCTTGTGAATGAGAATATCATGTTGCTTTTTTTTCTCAAAGACACATTTATTTAAATTCTCTTCCAGAGCTTCTCTATATAGATAGACACAGAATTTTAGAAACAGGTAACTTGACCAAGACATGTATGCAAACAGACATGATCATTTTAATGGATTTTGAGTACTGCATCATTATGGCTGAGCAGCAAGATGAACTCATAAAATACTGACACAAATTACCTAAAAAGGTAGCATTTTTATAACTTTAATCAATGATACTATTCCTAATGATGTCAATGAGGTCTCACAGTCTGTTCTAAATATGCTAAAAATTCCAGAGAAACTATTACTTATAAGAAGAAGAAAACACATTTTTTAGTATGAGGGAATATTTACATGTTCGCTTCACTCAAACATTGCAATTTGAAGTGCCACTATCCTTTAATACAAAACTTAAAAGGCAAAAGCATTGTGGCTGAGCGTATACATCTTCCTCTGCAAAGAAGGAATCATTTGATGCTTGCAATCAACCTAACAGTTTATTTTGTTTTACCAAGCATATATAAGCTCATAATTCAAGGGAATATTAAAGAGATGAGTAACCAGTCCCCATTGAAATTCAGGAGTATGTGGGTGCAGAAATCTATGATCCTCATTTGAAAACGAAAATACTGACATATTTTTTTCTTGCTCAATTTATTTTCTGTGGGTTACACAGAAAAAAATATATTTTCACTGGAGAGAGAAACCCTCTAAAAGATTTCCCTTCCAGAGCAAAATCCGGTTTCACTCTCCCAGGATTTTATCAAATGCTTATGCTTTTTGATGTCCTTCTTCAAGGCAGATCCTAGATTCCAGTAGTTTATATAAATGTTTCTGAAGTCAAAAACAAGCCTGATGATAATTTCTAGCCTGCACTGGTTGCAGCATAAAACTTGAAAACATAAGCAATACAGCAGAAAAATGAAATAGATCTTAGAGAACAGAGAATTGTTCACTCATACTAAATGGCTTATGTCTACTACTCTAACCTGTCTGATAGGACTGCTGATTCCTTCTCTCTGCTAATTTCTAGTAATTTTGTCAAAGTAATGCATTCTCGTTCTTTGCTTTCTAGCAAAATTTGTTTCCCATCCAAGTCCTTCATTACATCTTCTCTTTCTTGCAAAATCTCTTCAGTCCTTTTTTCAATGGCTTTCAGGGTACCATTCAACTCTTCTAGTTGGTCATTAAGGGCTTCTTCCTTCTYTTCTGCATCGCTGTGGATATATTTTAACAAAACAGTAGGGGTTCACATTTCTACACACATATTTAAATGGCAAAATGTAAATTGYCAGTTTTCATGGACACACAAAATCATTTCAACACCACAACTATCTATATTATATGTCTGAAAGCAGACTACATACAGTGAAAACTCTTCAAATGCCAATACAGTTCAATGATAAAATTGAAGATGGCCACGGGACTAACAGGGAGCTTAGCACCATGACAGTATTAAAAAGACTTCTAGTAAACTGAATTCTGTCAAAATTGCTAGGTACATGGGTGTGACACTTCTAAATATTATTCCCGAGGCTGGAAACTCTACTTAGTTCATTCTGTGATGCAACACAAGTAGAAAGACTCATTTAAATGCTTCATTAATAACAATCTACACAATGCACTGGCTTTTTAAAATTGCTTCTCTGTAACACTATAAGAAAAACTTCTTATATTTGTGATAGCAGAGTTGCATTAAGCAGAGTAGTGAGGAAAATGTAGAAGACAATCATTATACAAGTTTTAAAACTGAGAAATTTAACATAGTCAAACAATTTCTATATTACAAACAGGGACTGCAAGCAGGAGACACAAAAACTTCAGTGTAACCCTGTGCCTGAATAGGGTACAAAAAACATTGTTCATCTGGAAGGCACTTGGATCTGCGAGTGACCTGGCTGAAACTGCACAGTGCTAAGTAGTTTTTACACATACAGAAAGCAGCACGTTATGCTTCAGGGRAGAAAAAACCCAACTATGCAAAACAGAGAAAGAAAAGGCTGGCTACTGGCTTACATTTTCCCAGTTGAAATATTAGAGACTAGAATTCACATCAGGAGCTTAGAGCAAAGCACCTCTGACTAAAAAACTGGTACAGAAGTATCAAGGGAGAATGATTATTTAGCTCAGGCCAGACTGTTAGCTGCTGTGAAAGCTGCTAGTTTCACTGAGGCCAATAGAGATTAACTAATATACAGTCACTGAGGACTAGAAACTGTAAAAAAGCCTAATCACTAGATTACACAGTAACATTATTTTCCATTAAAAACCTACTAAGTAGATCTCATATATAGTAACACAGCACAGTAAGATGGTTAAGCAATTTTTGACCAAGCTTTGTTCTAAATTTTTCTTTGTTGTACTTAAATTTACAATGGTTCACTGCATATACTATATTTTTCAGTACAGTGCATGGATTTTAAGTGGATTCTAGATGCTTTTTTAAATGTTGATCCTAATTTTAAACAACAACTAAACTCAACTGTCTCTGTAACAAATGGATGAAAATAAGTTATACATATATATATTAAAAAATAATTATTTATTAAAAGCATACATTTTTTTCCGATTCACCTTCTCAGTTTCTTTTCCAAGTTGTGCTGGAACACCAAGGATCTTAACTAGCTCATCCTAGTGACAAAACAGAAAGGTTAGATTAATAGCCTCAAAATCTGGTGAGATTTCATAGAAGTAATATTCACCTAGAACTGCTGTGAAAATGGGCAGGAAACGTATTTTTGAATTACTTGAGCTTGTCCCAGGGAATTGTAGCTGCTACTTTTGAAACTAAACATTGATATTTACCATTTCATTATGTCTGCAAGAGAAAAATTATGCTTGAATATTATTAATACATCTGATTGATTGTTACCTATACCATGGACAGGAAAGCAGCAAAGACCTGGGTATGTTTTTTAATTCTCAGCATAAATCTGTATTAACTTGGACGTAGGCATATGTTAGAGCAGCCTACAATAACACAACATAGCTCACATGTCATTATAGAAACCATTTTTTAATCAAAACCATGACTATTGTTATTTCCTAAAGGAGTAATAATGGATATGGCACAGCAGCATGTTTCACGCCTATTGAAAAAAGATGTAATGTATAGTGTAATGCCATCTAATGAATTTGGAATGACAAACAACATCCAGAAGATTCACCGTTTCCTTGGACAAAGCATGTACCCATATACACATACACGCGCACACACACACACACACAGACATACACAATTAATTTTGTGTTACTTTTAAATTAGCCTGCTTCTCCAGAAGCTTTTCCATTTCCTTCTTATCTATTAACATCAGCTTTTGCTTGGATGAAACATCTTCCTTTATTGCATTAATTTCTGCTTTCCTTTGGATTACTTCTTTGCAGAGTTCATCACAATTTTCTTTCAACTGTTTAATTTTTTTATCTGTTTCCTTTAAAAATGAAGTAAAAGATCAGATTAATTTTATTTTCCCTTTTACATTTTGCAAGCTTGTGATATTACAGCATCATTTACATTGAATGATGATAACATTTTTTACAACAAGGTACGAAATATAATTTTTCACCAGCTGTGTGTTTCTTCTATCAATAACCAGCAGAATTTTATTTCCAGCAAAACCACATATATTCATCAGGATTTATGACTGCAAATGTATTTTCCATACTCACATCCTAGAACCAAAAACCTGCAGCTATCTTTACATGCAGTATCCAYTTGCAATAAAAAATTTTCTTGAGTAAACTCAAGAAAATCCAGATCTTTCCTGAATCAGTTATTCATTGCTTGCCCTAGAGTTATCAAACCTGGATGGTATAATATAGCCTCTCCTATAAAATCTACCTCTTGATTTTTCTATGTATTCCAGATTTTAAATAAACTCTAGAGCTACACACTGTGAAAACATTTTCATTGATGTTTTTATATGTTAGCTGACAGAACATAAAACATGGCTTTTCTCATGTTTCGTACTTACCCTTTGTTTCGGAATTCTTTCATATTCATTTTCCAGAAGCCTTTTTTCTTCTTGCAAGCTACAGGAAAATCAAAACAGAGCTAAATATATTAGTAATGTAATAAATATTACTATAATATAGTAAATGGTAAAAAAGTATGGAAGCCTATCTTGTGTTGGACTAAAATGTATGGTGAATTATCATCAGAGACAATTGAAAGGTGTTCAGATTTAAAGGAAGGTTGCTGACTGGTAACTGGAAGTCCTGAAAGACAGGTCGTACATATGCAGGTTTTTTCCACAGTGCGCACATCTAAACTTTTGAACCTGATTCTTCTCAGTCTTACCACCTCCTGCAGGGATGCATTTATGCCTCATTCACACCCTACACCCATGGTTCCTCCCAACCTCAGAAAACAAATTTTTAACATGGAACTGAGGCAAAAGGAAAGAGGAGGTGTGTTATAAATATCCACAGAGACACCACACATCAAAGAAATGCAGTTGCTAGTGAGAAACTTTCTTCTTCCTTTGAGTGAYTGCTCACACGCACATTCACACTGTAAACAACTGTAAGTGAAGCTCCTCAAATCTGAACAGGCTGCTGTGAAAAAAAATCCTGAAAAGTGGCAGGGGATGTAGACTAAGTCAATGGGGTACAGTAGAAAACCAAATTGAATAGCCATGGTGATCTTAACCTATATCCAAAACTATGTTGCAATTTAATTTCAGGCAACAATAGATACAGATGCCGAAGGAGGGAATGAAAAAATAGGAAAGCTCTTAGATCTTCTGGGTGTATTTTTAGTAATGTTGCCCTGAGAAAGATGAAGGAGTGATTATAAAAGTTAAGCTGAACCAACAAGCTTGTTGTTAGATTTACAATAGGGAGCTTCTTGGTGGCGGGTAGGTAAATACTGCCAAATGTAAAGAAGTAGCCCTAGTGAAGAAGTATGTCAATACATCCACCAGCGCATGCACAGAACAATTCTGCACCTATAGGAGGTAAATGGGCTACAGCAGTCTGCATGCCATCACAACCAAACTGGACTTTATTAATCCTTATGCTATTGATTGGGAACAAGGAGGCAGGTTCTTGCAATGTGATTAGTACCTATGATGACATTTCTGAGTCTCAGGCTATAAAGGAGTAAAGATTGCAGCTGGGGAATAGGTGGAACAGCCAAATGTTCTGTCCCAGATACAGCAAAGAATCAGCTTCAGCACTTAAATTTGTGTTTRTAACTCCAGCTGGAGGATGTGCCAGTCAGGCTTCCTTGAGACTTAGGGCAGCCTGTTAGAATAACTAACTCTTTAAATAAGGGGAGTATTAACAGAAGGGGACAGGCTTTCACGAAATAGCTGTGTCACTTAGAGCTATAAACTATGGCAAGGGAGTCCTGGGGCAGCCCCACCTACCCAAAGCAGCTATTATAGTTGCCTCTGAATGTGGTTGATACAGAAGAGAGGCAGCTGATTGGTATTTCTTTTTTTCTCTGAAACCTTTCAGCAGCAGCCTAAGACTTTGCATGGTGGTGGTTCAGGTTTCAGGTGGTGGTGGTCATGGGGAGAGAGATCGGTGTGGGGAGAGAGACCATGGAGGATCCTCCCTAGGATCTTGTGCTTAATTCTTTATCAGCACTGATTTAAGGTTCCTCCCCCCCAGTAAAATGTTTCTTGTGTTTTGGTCCTCCAACAAAAGGAGCAAAGCTTATACCTGGAAGCCTCAGGCGACATCTTTCCAGTCAAGGAAAGAAAAGAGTCAAAAAAGAGAACTGGGTTGGTGGTGTTGCAATCCCCCCCCAAAAAAAATCATGAGGAACAAGCTCTGGCTCAGACAAACGGCAAAGAGAAAATAAAGGCACAGAGTAGATATTGTTGATTTACAGCATGCATGTTTATTTGTATGGGCAGACTATAAGTATGCCTCTACGGGGACTGGTAAGTCTAAAAACTAATTTGAATGCCACCCCCAAAGTGAATGAGTGTACAAAAAATCTTTCAAAGACAAAAGCTGAATTTAAATCAGTCTTCCTCAAAAAGTGATAAAATGAATTATGAAAAAAGTTCTATTGCAAAATCTATTATAACTTAAGAAATTGCACAGAAGAGTGAAGACAGACACAGGAGTATTTCGCAGGTGTACAGTACAAGTACATCTGAGTAGAAGGAAACACCATAAGGTGATATCTTCTTTCCCACAATGGGGCTCAGGAACTACTCCTTTTATGTTCCACTGTTTAAAGTCAATGAGGGAGAGCACAGGGATCAAACTGCATTGAAAACTGAGCTACTTCGATTCTGTGATAGCAGCTTTGGTCTGCTCCCGTG
Source organism: Phoebastria nigripes (assembly GCA_035582835.1). Taxonomy (NCBI): domain Eukaryota; kingdom Metazoa; phylum Chordata; class Aves; order Procellariiformes; family Diomedeidae; genus Phoebastria; species Phoebastria nigripes. The sequence goes on along the minus strand of JAYKAV010003310.1, from coordinate 1,529,866 downwards.
TACTGTGCCCATAAGCTACAACTGAGTCCTAATATATTGTGTTGGAATGACACGTGGGTCAAACAAAATATTTTCACTTACCAACAGGTTGTCTAAATGTATAAATAAGTTAATAAGGACAATTCATATTCCCAACACATTTTGGCAGGACTCCTAGTTGGACTCCTTGGGACTGGCATAATCACACTAATTATAATGAATGTCCACTCTGCACAAATACCCATAACTGTTTGACTGCCACAAAAACAGATTAAATAAGTCCTGTCCAAACACTAAAGAGGTACTGCGTTGTTTGTCATCAGTCTATGCTGTGCCCTCTTTAATATCATGCCAGACAATCAAAACAGCAATCCCAAAAATCAGGAGGGAGAGCAAAGCTGACACTGTTTTTCTTTTGTCACATTCCTCACTCATGAGGACAGATTCCTGTGGAGCCATTCCAGTTTCACAACAAAGACTTGTAAAACGATTTGAACACCTCATTTTCTGTGACACAAACAAAGGCAACACTGAAGGGCAAGCACTGTGTTAAGTTACCTTAAGAGCTGGCAGACCAACTACTTCCACACAAAAAACAGTGAAGGTGTGAAAAGAAAAAGGGGTAAAAGAAAGAAGTTAATTGAGCAATGAGTTTGGTCCAGCTGCCCCTATCTAAAAGTTAGACAAGTACCCCTATGCTAACAACCCCAGGCTTCCTTACTGTCAGGGATAAAACCAGGAATGGCCAAAGGGCAGGTCATCTGACATCCCAGGTACTATTTTAGGAAGAGATAAATTACCATAGATAGATGATGGTAGATCATAGAAGATAACATATTTCTCTCCATTGACTGTAAGGGGAGACCAGGATGATTAACTCAGATTAAGAAATCAAATAAGATTCTTCAAAGCTTTTAAGTTCAGTCTCTGATTTAACAGCTATATGGACACAGAAGCTTAATGTAAGGTAAGCAGAGAAAATCTGGTCTTTCCATTTAGCATTTGAATCTTGTAATCTGTGATATTTGGACATCAGCCTCATGACTGCCTATAAAATACTTAGACATCAATCACAACAACAAACAAAATAGCTGCAACTGGCATTAGGCACTCATAATTCCCATTGTTTTATAGTCCTTCTTTGATGAGTGTATTTTTCAACATCATGTGGTTTTTATTATTATCATTATTATACCTATAACAACATACATAATGAAAAGAAGATGAAACTCCTAAGTTTAAGCATTAACCTTTGCAAATATTTCTCACATTGCTTTACTTATTTACACGAAGCTTAATAGCTGTACTGTACATGAAAAGCTATCATGGATACAGATGTAATGAGTTAAAAAAAAGGCACTTAGAAAATTGGACCATTAATGAAAATACATTCCAAACTTTTCCCTGAGAGATGCCTACAGCTGCAAACTGACACAGAAATAAAAAAATTAAGTTAGAGAGATTAAGAAATGTAGTGGTAGTTGTCAACAGAGGTCCATTTTAGTTCCTCAGGTCACAAAATAGCCAGAATGTTGTTATCATTACAAATCCCATCATGCAAGAAAGCGAACTCCTTCAGCTACTCTGACACATAGCTGGGATTGCTGAGGAATCCACAGAAGGTGTTCAGCACCTCACAACTAAAATCTAGTGACCACAAGTAGAAGATATCACAGCTGACAAGCTGCCAACATGAGATTCCTGTAAGGCTCTTCGCTGTCCTTAGTTTGTATGTATCGGAGAATACAGTCACAAGACTAGTTGATAACAACTTCAACTGTAACTCAATTTATTTTACTTATGACTTGTAATTCCTTACTAGAAAAATTACGGACAAAAGCTTAACTTTTTACTTTTTAATTATTGAGTGACTAATCCTGAAATAATTACAAGCATTGAAATAATTTTCCATATTTGCAATGCTTCTGCAAGGACAAACTCAGTTTTGCAATCCTGACTTGCATGCAATAGCATGTAGTACTTCAGTGAATAGCCATTTTGCTACCTGCACAAATGACTGTGAGGGCTGTAGATTGGACCTAGGCTTTAAAAGAAAATTGTTTTTCCAAGAATCAAGCACCTTTAACCTCACACACTCTTGCTATAGATAATTTTATTTCAAATTAATTGCTTACTTCTAAATATATAGTTTAGATGATAAATTAATTTAGATGATAAATTTATTATTTCTCAATAATAAACTGTTGTTGATACTATTGCCTGGTAAAGAAAAGCAGCTTTTCTTTATTTTGTCTCATGAACCAGGACTCTAAGCCTCACATGGACATTAAAATGAGAAGTTTCCTCAAGCTAGAACAAATCCTTGCTGATCACATTGATCCTTTCCTTGTTCTTGTGCTAATCTGATTTTTCGGTCTATATTCTTATTTACTGAGGCATGTTCAGTTCCAGTTATATGAAGCAACTTCACAGCTCTGAATGCAATTGTACCAGAACTGAACTGGGATCACCATTTTTCCTCTTACTTTATTAATTACACTTGCCTAATAGTTTTTGAGAGGAAGAATACTCCTGGAGTCAGCTCTGACTTTGGGGCAGTGACCCAAACATTATAACCTCAGTAAAATCCTTCCAACTGTTGTTCCCCTCCTGTGCTGAGCACACAGGCAGACACACTAGCAATGAACCCAGTACAACCACACAACAGAACAGAAATACAAACCAGAAGAGGAGGGACACACCGACAGTGGGGGTACACCACACCCACGCAATCACCCTCAGGGTGACTTCCCTGACAGCTAAAGTGCATCAGAGCTGCTTCTGAATACCTCATGTACCTATTCAGGTGATGCAAAAAGTCACAAAATTTCTGAAAACCTGCTGATACTACAGTGCTGAAAGCAATTTAAATTTACTCTTGGAATGCTGAATACTCATTGGAAAAATAAAGAATTAAAACAGAAGATGAAATATCACCTTCAGCTGTTGAAAAAGGTATCTGATCTGGAAAAAAATTGTTTGCAGAGGCAAGCAAATAGGAAATGAAATATGGAAAAGAGAACATGGAATACTAAGGGACCTTGAAACAAAAAATAACTTTGCTAATGTTATGGTAAATCTATATGACTCTTCAAGAGAAAAAGTTTACTGTTGTCAGATTTGAATCTGAGTGCAAAAAGGGTGCTAAGTGCCCTTAGCTATCAGAGAAAGTGTATTGAGGCAGGAAGTAAAGGCAGCAGAGACTAGAGAGGTGCTTCAGAGAAAGGCTTACAGAAACAGGGAAGTAGAAGATCTGCAGAGGCTCTCTCTCACTTCCAGCTCAGCAGTATTTCTGAGCAGACAAGATCCAAGACTTCTAAGAAAAGAATAAAGCGATAGATAAGAGACACAGATATTCCCTTCAAAAGATTGTCCCCTCCATGTTCCCCGCCTGCTATAGATAAGAAGGTAAATAAGCAATATGTTTGTTTTCAGACTAAACAGCCATTAGTCATAATTCCCAAAGAGAAGTTTACTTGTAAGTGCCAAGCACAGCTGGGACTGTATTAACACAGTTGGACAACAAGGGAAACTGTGCTCCAGAGAAATTAAAGGCCAAGAGAGGTTGGACCATGAGTTTCTATCCTCCTGAGAAATGAAGGAAATCAAGCAGTCACCTAACAGCAAACATAATATCTTTGATGCAGCTTCCCCTCTGTCTGTGACACCGCTCATGCACGCAGATATTTCAGAAGACATTGCTTTATTATTTGTGTAAAACCATCAGGCATATAGACCTTCATTTTACATCAGTGTTACTATTAGATCACCTGCCACTCACAACTCTATTCTGGACATTCATTTTCACTGCCTTCCACAGGCACCAAACCCATCCCTTCTTTACAAACATGTATTCACATCCATTATCTGTTTTTCTTCATAGCTCATTTCTCATTTCCCCACTACATTCACTCATCCGTTCCCCACATAGATATGTATTCTGCCAGTCCTGTTCATTCTACACTACTCCAACATTAAAATCCCTCTCATTTCTGGAAAGCAGTATCTTCTCTCCCAATAAACAAATCCACACATAACCAAGGCACATCCTCCTCGCTCCACACCCACAACACGCATAAGACCCAGTGCTACCACCAGCCATGAAACAGATTCCAAACAAGGAACAATTAAATAATCTGCAGCTCTTCAGTTTAGAAAGTCGACAAATTAAGGGGGGGGGGGGGGGGGATACAAAAGAGATCTATCAAACCATCCTGCAGCAGTGAAAATGAAGAGAGGATCAGATGCTCACTATCTCATCCAATACAAGAACTAGAGGGCATGAAATGAAGCTGGCAGGAGTCATGTTGAAAAAAGAAAGGAGGTGGCAGTTCTTGTGCAGTTAATCTGTGGAACTCGTTGCCCAGGGTGTTGCAATGCCAGAAGTTTATATAGCTGAGGAGGAGACAGGAGAAGTTCAAGGAAGAGGGGTCAACTGAGGATTCCTACAGAGGACTGTATTTGGCTCACGAAATCCCTGCATCACAAATGGCTGGGGGCTGCACTTTTGGTCGCCGTCAGATACTGCGCCATATGGACCTCTGGTCAGACTGTACAGCTGGTTTTGATCTCACACAATACATAAGACCAAACAGAGGAAGTTTCTTATTAAAGCGAAAGAACATTTTTCACAGTATGACTGACCCAAAAAGTGTATTTTTAATCTGCAAGATAGGATATTCAATTCATGTATGAGAATTAATGCAGTAAATGTGCAAGGGTAATTCAAACGATACCTAAACTGCGTTTTGTGTAGGACAGAAATCTCCTTTTGACTAGAGGTAGAAAATACAGTATGAGTAAATATCCCCTAAACATAAAAAACCCTGTCATTTTTTTGAAAAGTGATGCAAAAACAGTGAAAAATGTTCGTAAGATATGAGGACAAATGGGTAAAAAGCATGATATTTTGAAGAGCTCATTTCTGGACTGCTTGGAAATTGCGATAAATTCTGTATTTAATAATTATTTCAGGAAACTTCATGTTGCTTAGTTATCTCATAGCAAATAATTTTTTCCAGATGCTTTCCATGTTTCTTTATTTCTCCCACTCCCAATTTGCTTCTTTCTCAAGTTTCTTTCTCTCTTAGAGCAAACATTTGGCTCTTAAAAAAAAAATCAAGAAAGAACTGCCAGAAAAATCTGCTCTATGCAGTTTGTACAGTGCCCCTGTTCTCCTTGCAGAAAAATAGTTTTAACTGCTGAGCTGCTGAGCTTATTTATTTGGATTTATACACACCTACTACACTACAGCTGGATTGAAGATGGGTAAAAATAGTAAGCACCCCACAAAATGAAAATATGAGTTCACTTCCATAGGTACATATTTTTAAAAATTACAAAAAATTGTAATTTTATTATAAAAGCTTCAAGTACAACACACTCATATATGCATATAATTAAAATATATACAATATCAAGCTTATTCTGGGCTTTTTTCCTTTTATAGAAATGGCAAGTATTCACTTCTTTCACAGCAAATTTCTCATTTTTCCGACATGAGAATATACAAGTACTTCTCCTCCTTTAAATACCTGAATAGAAAAACTTGAATAAACTGTGCTTCTGATGTTAAAAGTAGCATTAGGTCTATTTATGACATTGTTTCCATAAAATCCCAGTCACCAAGTCTCTGAGACACTTTAATAAAGGTGTCCTAGATTAGAATTGTTCCTGTTAATTTTGCCTACCTAAACATTAATCATGCAATGTACTAAATTTTAAACAGCATTTCAAAGGACACTGTAGCATGTTCTAAAATCAAAATAATCTACAAATCTCGCCCCAGGGTAATTTTATTCATCACTGAAATGTTGCTGTTACTAGGGAAAGTTTGTGGCAATTTGTTTAACAACAGCCATCAAGAAACGTGTCCATGTAAGATGGAGAGGAGATTGAATTGTATTCTATATTATTATCTTTCTAGATAAGTTATGATAAAATAGCAGCATTTGACCACTACCACCTACCATTCCATCTTGAACTGAATTTCATACTCTCTTTCTTTAATAGCATTGTATTCATTTTGGCAACTAAGAAGCTGTTGCCTTATTCGGGAAACTTCACTGGAGGATTCTTCAGGGAACTGTTCTGCTTTTTCCAGTTCATGTTGCTGTTGTTCCAGTTCTACATGAAGACGTTTGGCTTCCTGCAACAGCTGGATCTCAGATTCCTGTAAACTACATTAAATACAAAAATTTAGAACTAGGCAATGAGAAGCATAAGCTTTGTATTTATACTTCTTTACCTACCTATAATATTTAATTCAAGGTTTTCAAGATGAGATGGGATTAAGTCCTGAATAATCTGATCTGATCTCCTAGTTGACCCTGCCTTGAACAGGAGGTTGGACCAGAGACCTCCTGAGGTCTGTTCAAACCTGAATTATCCTATGATGCCATGAGAGCAGTGGAATCTGATGTGAGGGTTTCTTTCTGCATACCTAGAGTTGGAGTGGGATTCAGCTCATCTAATTTTAACCAGATGAAAGATGGTTAGTTAGTCTAATTTGTTTGTCTAGCACCTCCTAGAACCAGTGAAGAGACAGGGAATCCATTTTATCCTAAAAAGTGCCGAAGGCTAGATCTGAATCAGTGTGGGGACCAATAACAGCGAAGTATTCACCAGGACAAGGCCCAGTCTGGGCTATATGACACCTTTAAGTTCTTAGTAAATACCAGGACACCTACCCAGTGCTGAATTGCATGTTGCTATTGCTGTAGTGTTACCAGTATGTGAAGTAACTCATTTAATGATACACAAGCTGCAAATACATTTGTAGACTTCTGTGGAAGCTTATTATAAGGCTTGTAGACATGATCAGTTATCTGATCTGACTTGTATCACCGAAGTCTAGCTTCACAGAAACAACAAACTGTAATATTCTGTCAATGTTAGGAGACTGGTATTCATAATATACTTAGGAACCTATGTGGTGATAGCTGAATAACAGATCTTAAAGGCTGTTAGTAAAATACACTGATTATTATGGAAAAGTCTTAAAGGGAACTACAGTATGAAAATTCATATACTAAGCACAACATATAAACCTATTCTTTATGCTATAGAAGTCATTGTGTATGCCTTCTCAATATTACTACATTATAACTTTTGTATAATGGTATACTAAAATTAGTCACAAATGATGTGGAAGAATAAAGTACTCTATCATTTGCCTTTTGTTAATTAAAAATATAATGCAATGTAATATTTTTTAGAACAAAGGAATTTAGAATCTCCCATACTAAGAAACTCTATACATAAATTTTAGCTCAAAGATGACATTTATGGCTTAGCAACAAAAACAAAATTACGTATCACACTGAAGAATAGAGTTGAGATGGTAACTATAAAACCACAAAATATACAACTGACTATACTGCATAAACATAGCTGAAATAATATAGCAGAAAAAGTTTTGTTTTGTGTAACATTTCTACTTAGATAACCACTTGCTTTTTTAAACCAGAAAAAAAGAAAACCACAGGCTTCAACAGGAAACAAGAGTGTGCCTTTATCACAGACAAATAACTTCATGTGTGATGTATTTACATAGTAACTTTTTAAGGGAAAAATAAATTGACTTATTGACACAAGATCCTATACAATATTTAGATCTTCAAGTCCAACAGAATGTATGCTGGTTTAGGAGAAAATATAATTGGTTGCAGTAATACACATTCATTTCAAACATAATTCTTACATAAAACATAAATTTTACAGAAAATTACATAAAAAATAAGTTCTTCCATAAAAACAAAATTCTTAGTATTGATTTTTTCAAGATAATAAAAAGATAAAAATAGAAACAAGAACTGAGTGTTGAACCGGATCTTGCTCAGTATGTTTGCCAACAGTATTTTTTCATGAGAAGATTTAAGTTTAATTGAAGATAATGAAGAAATAACTGGACACCTACACAATGTACACATCTAGAATCACGAGTGCAAAAGTAGGCTTGCCAAGTCTGATGTGGCAGTTTTTGAATTTGTGAAGTGATTAATAATTTAACATAGGCTTAAGAAGATGAGATTCCCAAACTGTCAATGAACTATCATTACTACCTGACTTTCTTACAGCTTGGTGTATCAGAATATTCATATTAGGTTCCTAAATTGAGATAATAAAAATAAAAATTTACAATTTGGCCACATGATTGTGTGACCAAATGGGTTTGCAGGGGCCAAATATGAGCTCAGGTACATCAGCTTTAGGTGCAGCCTCACTGGAATAGTGGATGGGTGAGACAGCACCAGAACAGGATGACAGTCTGTTCCCAGAATTTCAGCTGTGCAGCAAACATAAATTTAAAAGCACATAACACTTTGAAGAAATGTATCAAAGATGTTATCTGCCAGGTGACATCTCTCAGCTTTCCAGAATGCCAAATTGTGCAAAACTGAAACCAAGAAATAAAGGACTATTTACTACTAAACAAAGGACCACACTATAAACTTATAACTCTGTGTACTTCAGCAACAGCCTTGGAAATTATCTGCATACAGACTAGTTGCACTCATCATATTAGACAAATTTGTATTGTATATCAGAGAGATCAGTTGCAATCGTTTGGCATAGCTGTCACAGGGATCTACGCTGCTTAAGATGCTTAAGACTTTCTCCTTGAGATTTTTGTATGTGACTAAAGGAAAGAAGAACACACACAGCTTGAAGACCTCATCCAGCGTCATTTGTTTCCACATGGCATTGTAACAGCACTGGGACAGATGGGGATTAATTGGGAAMGAGATTAAATTCAACTGTAATAAGTGAAAAAATAAGTTCTTGATCCACAGAACTGTACTGCACATGTAAGGGTGAAGAACTAAAAATTAAAAAGTGGTACTGATTCTCTGAATGGTTCATTGCAGGAAAAGAGTACGCACACATACTGAACCTATCATCAGGACTCTCTTTATAGCCAACGGAAAAAAACAGACACTTGCAGATGTCCGTATAAGGAGGAAGTGTGTGGTCCCTATTTCCCTCTGTTGACCGTTAAGGGACTCCAGATACCTAGTTCAGATCATAGAATCATTAAGGTTGGAAAAGACCTCTAAGATCATCGAGTCCAACTGTCAACCCAACACCACCATGCCCACTAAACCATGTGTCTAAGCTCCTCATCTACACGTCTTTTAAATACTTCCAGGGATGGTGACTCAACCGCTTCCCTGGGCAGCCTGTTCCAATGCTTAACCACTCTTTCAGTGAAGAAATTTTTCCTCATGTCCAATCTAAACCTCCCCTGGTGCAACCTGAGGCCATTTCCTCTCGTCCTATCGCTAGTTACTTGGGAGAAGAGACCGACACCCACCTCGCTGCAACCTCCTTTCAGGTAGTTGTAGAGGGCAATAAGGTTCTCCCCTCAGCCTCCTCTTCTCCAGACTAAACAGTCCCAGTTCCCTCAGCCGTTCCTCGTAAGACTTGTTCTCCAGACACTTCACCAGCTTTGTKGCCCTTCTCTGGACACACTCCAGCACCTCAATGTCCTTCTTGTAGGGAGGGGCCCAAAACGGAACACAGTATTCGAGGTGCGGCCTCACCAGTGACGAGTACAGGTGCATGTCCACTGATGTTAACATACGGACAAGTGAATCCCATTTTTGATGTCTGAGAAGCCTTAAAATATACTGGAGATCACGATCAATTTTTGGTAATTGATTTCCCTTGCTTTCTTTTAGCAGTAAGAGAAATTTATCTGTGGGGATTAGTACTCGTTCACGCGTTGGTGTTTTGCTTTGACACATGACTACATCTAAGGAAGGAATGTGACATTATTCTCTCCGATCTACTTTCTTACAGAAGTATGGCAATTTCGTAATGAGAACCATGGAAAGAATGAGAGATGTAATCTACCATCTAACATTTTCATGCTTTTGGTGCATGGTTTTTACAGTAGTTTTATGTGTGACAGAAAAGACAGCTGAGTCCTGTTTTCGTTCAGGCCATATTCCACTTATTATACATACAAAGGAATTGTCTTTACATAAAAGAATGTTCTATATAAAAGAATGCTATATAGATATATAAAATAAAATATGTAGTAATATGCTTGTATTTTTTCCAACCAAAGACTGGTTTCAAACTAACACTGGCTAAAAGTCAATCAAGTTCAGCAGCTACTGGATTTCTACTTCAGCTCAGTGAACGTCGGTGTGGTAGAAGCCTTCTCAATCAACTAATCCAAAACCCACATAATATATTGAGTTCTGAGCATTAAGAAAATGCTTCTTGCATTTTCTAGGGAGTTGAACTGGTTTAGGAGTGCTGTTTTTAATTTTGCTTCCCAAAAATATTTGCTATGCAGTAGTCTGAAGAAAGTCAGATGACCTTTTACAGAGTCAGGTCCATATTCTAACTCCTCATTTTATTAAGATGAAACTAGAAGACTCAGCTAACCTCAAGAAAAACCGCATTTTCAGGATTTTGGGAATGCCTTTTCAAATTACTTTACATTATTTAGCACTTATCGCTATTCAGATTGCCAGGAGGCACACCAAATCCCAGCATAACCCAAGTAAGCAGGTATGACTTGAATTAGTTTTACAATCCTTAAATAAGGCCTTAGCTTCAGTGACAGAACAGCCATGGTTCTCTTATAAGCAGAATTGCCATAAAGGTTTTGATGTGGACTGTCAGGGAAATTGCGTTAAAATATTGTTAATATGGTGGATATTATGATACGTATTACAGAAATATAACAGGAGTATCATGACGCTGATTTTACTGATAATTATGGGTATACCATAAGTAATATCAAAATTATTAGTCACAAATACTAATGTAGTATTGCAATGTTTGCAATAGGACTGCTCTGTTCTGTGACACACTGTTCACCTAGTACAACTGTACTATCTCGTCACACTTCGTCCCTCCATTTTCTTCTCCTCCCACTCACACATGCCCTGCTCAAACCTGGCATTGGGCTATCAGCATGATCTCTTCTCTTCTCCCGCCTCCAGCAAGTACCGGAGCAGGGCAGACTCATAACTACTACACCTAACTTCCAAGTTTCATTTATACTTTGAAGCTTAAGGTTCTAACCTTCTAAATTTATTAGCAGTCCCATCTAATGTGACTGTCAATATTCTCTGAGGGTAAAATTCACACCTATTTAGATGTGACAGAGTCTCATTTTCCTTTTTAGAAATGAATCTTTAGCTTCTTCAGTTGATCTCTATGATGTTAGCTCAGCAGGTCAGAGTCTCTTCATATGTTACAATTCTGGCTACATGATCTTCAAATATATCTTTATTTTAAATTTGTGTATTGTCTTTTGCAGTTTGTCCTTCCCTCCATTGCCATTATTATTATGTTTTATTAAAAACACAGATGTTGTTCAAACAAGTATTTAAATATCCCAAATTACCTTGAAACTTCCTATTAAATAATACTGGTTTTCAACCTTGTGTTCTTGCTTCCTCTTCATGAACAATCACTGTAAGAAAGCCTTAAATGATAATTAGGCTTCAGCATCAGCAGAAAATTACTCTAAGTATGTAATGCTTTGGCTACTTAAACAAAGTCTAAAAAAGGAATGCTGTACCTTATCACAGTCTTATGCAGCAGGGTGTACTTTCCCTTCAGCTCAGCTACTCTGGTGCCTGTGATTTTTCCAGCAGCAAGTAGCTATGGAAGGAAAACAGTTAGTTATGAAATCTCCTAAGCACTAGTATTTTCATTCTGCTGAAACTTTTTGTAACTATAATTGGCAGCCTTTTAGTTTACACAGTCTTTGGTAACATACCAAATCAAATACACAATCAAATCAAATACACCGATGAAAAAATGCTTATTTACATAATAATTCAAAGCATAAATGTAAGAATATAAAGAATGTGTCTGTCACAACTACAGTGCTACCCACACCACCATTTCTTCTCTGATTTCCTGTCTGTATTAATATTTCATAATAATTCTGTCTTGACTTTGAACTCAGGCTCTAAGTCACCTGTTTACCCCATTGCTTAACTGGTTCAGTTTTGGTATATACCAGCTGGCCTGAACAGGTGACTGAGGCTTCAATTCCAGTTTGTGCTGAAGTGTTGTGTCCACAGGCAATATGGTTGCAAAAAAGAGGAGCTGGGTTCAAGCTAGATCATCCCCAGGCTACAAAACACATTGCCTTACATGCTTGTGCAGGCCTTCAGCAAACACCAAGAGCAAACCACTCCACGTATTTAGTACTAAAAAACCCGTATGTGTGTGATGCAGCATACCCATCTCTTAGGTGGTTCCTCAGGTGTCTTGAGGGCAGTAATTTGGGCCAAAGAGCCAGCCCTTCTTAATATAAATAGGAAATAGGGCTAGGAGACAAATTTTGCCACTGGGAAATATCACAGCAGCAATACAATAGTATCTCCTGGGATATTTCTTTAGAAAACCTTTTCTTCCCCTCTTTTGGTGACAGGTAAGGAGAACCATGTTAAATCCAGGCAAAAAATGTAAGGTGATATCTGGCTCTATAAAAGTCCATAGCTAGCCTTTTGGGGCAGCAAGTCAAATCTGCAACTTTTATGGGAACCTGCCAAGAAATGTGGTTGTGCAGATCTCCTGAAATAAGAAACAAAATTACTATAGCACCAGGAAAACCCCAGAAGTCATACTTCAACACTTATGTTTGACAACGCCTCCAGGGAAAGGCCTTTTTCTAAGCTGAACTAAGGGCCATTTAAGAGATTCATATSTGGGCTATTCTGTAGATGCCGCTTTCTTGAATATCCAGGAGAAACCATCCAGAACCAGTCCTATGGTCAAGAAGCAGAACCCAAGTGAATATGCCAAAGGAAATATACATTTTGTTGATAGCTGTTTGATTTACGTATTTTTTTAAGATCCACTGCAAAATATTTCATGGTAGCAAAGACAATCTTTGCTGTCTGCAGTCCTGAGAAAAGGAAAGCAGATCTGTCTTTCATTTATTTGCATGAGATTAAAGATAAGCAGCTGTCAAATATTTATTTTGGCATCCTCTATGATCCAAAGATACTGTTCACTTAAGTTCACAATACTAACTAGCTCTTCTGTGAGAAAGAAAATATTTCCCTGTCTCAACCCATTTATTTCTCAGCCTCATATGTAGGTATAGTTGTCCTATTTGGGTGGTACCTCACTATTGTCCTTTCTCCATGCTCCTCTGATCTCTACCTGGGAGTTCCAGTTTTTCTTACTGCTTACCTTCTCACTGCAGACCTAGGCCATGTTTGACAATGTTTCCGCAGAAATAAACTWACTTGTCCTTGAGGCTATGACTTGTCCTTTATATCCATAAGCTTTTTACACATTTACACTGAATTTCTCAGTTCAGTTCAGAGTTAAGAGCTCTATTTCAATAAGGCTGGTTCTATACAATGTAAAGACACATAGCTTTGAGGACTACATAAGACAGACTGTATGGATAGCATAACCAGCATGTCAAAGGGGGTGAGACTTCTGTGAAAAGTATCATCACCAGATAGTTCCCATTACCGCAACTTTATTTGGAGAGCCATCAGAAAGTCAGCGCTGGGCTACCCTGATCCCAGGATTTGTTATTAAAACCCAGCACACTGTTTTCTCCAAGATTCTTGGGAAGGCAGAAGGGAAAGAAAGGAAAGAGGCAACAGCTTGAGGGGAAGAAATAGTCAGTTGTGGAAGAAAGGAGGAAAAGCATGAGCCTACTGTAGAAAAATTGTATTATTTGTGGTCATAAAACCAGATGAGGGATGATGCCCCTGATATACAGATATATAATGCTTTCAAGGCTGCCTTTCCCACATTTGTGATAGCAGGTGATGTGTAAATGAAGTGAACCTCAGAAGCTGTGTTAGTTGAATCAATGGATGCTCCCAGAAATTCACTGAATGCCTAGAACGGGGCTAGCAATTGTTTTCCTTACACATTTCTATCATGCTGAGGAATAGCAGATTTCCAGTCCCTGAATACATTGCTCATTGATAACAAAAATTAGGGATTAGACTGGAATGACAGTAGGTAAACGCTTGGACCTGGAACTATGGTTGTGCACAGTCAGCAGAAAATGAGTAACAGCATTTGCAAAAGATACTGAAAATGGGTAGGGGTCACCTTCTTTTAGAGCCACTACTCAGTGGACAGTATAAAGGATAGAGTCTGTCTTGTTTGCCATCAGGTGGGCTGAGAAGTAAACAGTTTTCCAGCCGGGATGACTTTGGTTCCTACTAATATCTAGAATGGAATTAAAGCCAAGAAACTGATTGTCTTTCCATCTTCTGAAAAGGCTATTCAGAGTCCTGAAGCAAACCACCTCTTGTGGCCAYGGACATCCTCCAGCTCAATGGCAAATTACAGTAACTATTATAACAATTTTTCCTGTATAGTTTCTCCTCAGAATATTTTACACTTTATTCCATAGCATGGAAATAAGCACATTTGGCCTTCTTGGCTTGTAATCACAGACCTTGCCTATCCCCTGTCCGTGGAGATATGCCTCTGCCTCTGACATTCCATTCCAGATCATCTCCTCACATATCTTTTATATATTTTTGTTTACAAGGACAAACATCTTATGGCGGAGAACACTATTAGCTACTAAGTTTCCCTTTAGCCATCAAAATACCATTTGGAAAACTGTAATCTAAGGGCAACAATCCAGAACAAATCTTTACTCATGAGGGTAATTTTTCACTTATATAAACTGACTTAAATAGGGATAGTTGCAAGAGTGAGCATTATTTCCTTAACTAATGGCTGAAACATTAAGCCTTACCATACAACCTTCAAATCAAAACATATAGTAATTCACCTTTTGCTTTTTTCATTTACCTCCATTTGGCTTTACAGGAAGCTGTTGGAATCAGAAATGAAACCATTTCACTGATTTTATGTGTCTGTGCTTACAATGAATTTTGTCCTGACTGGTAGATACAATCTAATGGGCATTCTGGGTCTATTTACCCATTTTGAAAAATATCTGGTATAGCTAATAAAATTATCAATAGTAAAAAATAAATTAGACTAATTTATCTGAAATGTAAGGCTCTGAACTGCTTAGTCAGTATATGACTATAAGAAATACGTTGTAGATGATGTCTTGAGTCCTGATATGCTCTTACCTGCCTGTTAATTTAGTGTAAATAGTCCTCTTTCCATAGGCTCACAGACTTATTCTATTCTGAAAYTGGGGAAATGGGTGATATTTCTAACAGGACCTATAAAGCGCTATAGTGTATCATAATAATTATTCCTAAGTCAGAAGATTTACACTGGTGTAAACAGTAAAAAATCAACCAGGAACATTAAACCCATATATTGAATTTCTGGATGCCCGTTGCCTCTCTAAACTACAGGTTTTTGCATTTGGATCTCAGACTTAACAGAGAAGTATATAAAAATTCTTGTAACCAGATGCCATAATATAAAACATTCATACAGCTTTATTACTCAAGTTCAGTATTAGATTTCTTTTTTTAAATATCACAAGCTAAATTGGAACTGGAATTCATAAATATTTCTTTTTACCATTTCTGAATGTTCACAATAGATGAGTCATATTTTCCTTTGAGATTCTATCTAATTTGAATTAGGTTCATCTTTGTCTCTACTATCATAAAAGGCATGTTTTAACACAGAATAAGTAACAAATTAATTCTTAAATTGCACTAGAGACAAAGGTTTTTATTTCTCTATAGCCAGATGATGTTGGCTATGGGTGTAGATAGAGTATTGTTCTTTCCTAGCCGTGTCATAGTAAAAATTACAGGCTACTAACTTAAGTTAAATACACAGATACATATAAGTCCTGAGTATATGCACACTTTATTTCATTAACCTGCATCTACAGACAGATTCTAAAGGTCCTACTCCATTTTATTTGATCAGTAAGAACTGAGACACATGATCTGCAATAATAGATCTGCTGCATCTCAGCTGCATAATTAAAATCGGGATCTGGTGTTGACTGGATTATCTTAATTTTGTAAAAATGTTTGTGCCTATTCTATCTACCAGTTATTAAATAAAATTCATACTATGTTCATAATATCCATTATAAAAGGCATATACAGTAGTTAGCACAAACACATTTTAAAATGCAGCACAATACAAGTTAATTAAAAAAATCTACTTGAAATGGATTAAGTGAATACTCACTTCCCTGATGCTTTTCACCTCATCCAGAATAAATTTGATTTTGCAGGCAAATTATAAATATGCATGACAGAAGGCTGTATGGAAGGAGCTATCTTGTACAAGGTACCTAACACCTCAGACTTTGAGAAGAGAGATGCTTGCCAGAGAGCATTAATGTCTTGTATAAAGGGCAGTAGATTCCTATGAAGTCTAGTGCCAAGGGTCTTGCAAAGATTACTCAAAAAAAAAAACCCAGAAACCAAAACCAAACCTCAAAATGGCCCATCTTGCACATGTAACACAAGACTCCACTGATTAATTTGAAGTAGTCTAATTCCTAATAACTGCAACATGGAAATCCAACGTAAGAAATAGACAATATTCCTAACTTATAGAATCATAGAATCATTTAGGTTGGAAAAGACCTCTAAGATCATCAAGTCCAACTGCAAACCCAACACTGCCAAGTCCACCACTAAACCATGTCCCTAAGTGCCACATCTACACATCTTTTAAATACCTCCAGGGATGGTGACTCCACCACTTCCCTGGGCAGCCTGTCCCAATGCTTGATAACCCTTTCAGTGAAGAAATCTTTCCTAATATCCAATCTAAACCTCCCTTGGTGCAACTTGAGGCCATTTCCTCTTGTCCTATCACTTGTTACTTGGGAAAAGAGACCAACACCCACCTCGCTACAACCTCCTTTCAGGTAGCTGTAGAGAGTGATAAGGTCTCCCCTCAGCCTCCTTTTCTCCAGACTAAACAGTCCCAGTTCCCTCAGCTGCTCCTCATAAGACTTGTGCTCTAGACCCTTCACCAGCTTCATTGCTCTTCTTTGGACAGGCTCCAGCACCTCAATGTCCTTCTTGTAGTGAGGGGCCCAAACAAGGTGCGGCCTCACCAGTGACGAGTACAGGGGGACAATCACTTCCCTAGTCCTGCTGGCCACACTATTTCTGATACAGGCCAGGATGCCATTGGCCTTCTTGGCCACCTGGGCACATTGCCAGCTCATATTCAGCCGGCTGTCAACCAACACCCCCAGTCCTTTTCCACCAGGCAGCTTTCCAGCCACTCTTCCCCCAGCCTGTAGCGTTGCACGGGGTTGTTGTGACCCAAGTGCAGGACCCGGCACTTGGCCTTGTTGAACCTCATGCAGTTGGCCTCAGCCCATCGATCCAGCCTGTCCGGGTCCCTCTGCAGAGCCTTCCTACCCTCAAGCAGATCAACACTCCCTCCCAACTTGGTGTTGTCTGCAAACTGACTGAGGGTGCACTCGATCCCCTCGTCCAGATCATTGATAAAGATATTAAACAGAACTGGCCCCAGTGCTGAGCCCTGGGGAACACCACTTGTGACCAGCCGCCAACCGGATTTAACTCCATTCACCACAACTCTCTGGGCTCAGCCATCCAGCCGTTCTTTACCCAGCGAAGAGTACGCCCGTCCAAGCCATGAGCAGCCAGTTTCTCCAGGAGAATGCTGTGGGAAACAGTGTCAAAGGCTTTACTAAAGTCTAGGCAGACAACATCCACAGCCTTTCCCTCATCCACTAAGCAGGTCACCTGGTCATAGAAGGAGATCAGGTTGGTCAAGCAGGACCTGCCTTTCATAAACCCATGCTGACTGGGCCTGATCCCCTGGTTGTCCTGTACGTGCCGCGTGATGGCACTCACGATGATCTGCTCCATAACCTTCCCCAGCACCGAGGTCAGGCTGACAGGCCTGTAGTTCTCTGGATCCTCCTTCCGGCCCTTCTTGTAGATAGGCGTCACATTTGCTAACTTCCAGTCAACTGGGACCTCCCTGGTTAGCCAGGACTGCTGATAAAGGATGGGAAGTGGCTTGGTGAGCACTTCCGCCAGCTCCCTCAGTACCCTTGGGTGGATCCCATCCAGCCCCATAGACTTGTGTGTGTCTAAGTGGTGTAGCAGGTCGCTAACCATTTCCCCTTGGATTATGGGGACTTCATTCTGCTCCCCGTCCCTGTCTTCCAGCTCAGGGGGCTGGGTACCCAGAGAACAACTGCTCTTACTATTAAAGACTGAAGCAAAGAAGGCATTAAGTACCTCAGCCTTTTCCTCATCCTTTGTCACTATGTTTTCCCCCGCATCCAATAAAGGATGGAGATTCTCCTTAGCCCTCCTTTTGTTGCTAATGTAGTTATAGAAACACTTTTTATTGTCTTTTATGGCAGTAGCCAGATTAAGTTCTAGTTGGGCTTTGGCCCTTCTAACTTTCTCCCTGCATAACCTCATGACATCCTTGTAGGCCTCCTGAGTTGCCTTGCCTCTTCTTCCAAAGGTCATAAACTCTCCTTTTTTTCCTGAGTTCCAGCCAAAGCTCTCTGTTCAGCCAGGCCGGCCTTCTTCCCCACCGGCTCGTCTTTCGGCACATGGGGACGGCCTGCTCCTGCACCTTTAAGATTTCCTTCTTGAAGAACGTCCAGCCTTCCTGGACTCCTTTGCCCTTCAGGTCTGCCTCCCAAGGGACTCTGTCAACCAGGCCCCTAAACAGTCCAGCGTCTGCCCTCCAGAAATCCAAGGTGGCAGTTCTGCTAACTCCCACCCTTACTTCTCCAAGAATCGAAAACTCTATCATTTCATGATCGCTATGCCCAAGACAGCCTCCAGCCATCATATCACCCACAAGTCCTTCTCTGTTCACAAACAACAGGTCCAGCGGGGCGCCTCTCCTAGTTGGCTCACTCACCAACTTGTTTTATTATTGGTAAAAACATTCAAGTTTAAGCAACATATGTTTGAGTAAGCTCTGGGTTAATTCAAAAAACAGTATACTTTGGCAGCAGTGACTGTAATGAGTATTAGAGCTTCCAGATTTCAACCTTAAGGAAGTAAGCTTGCTAGTTAGTTCAAAAAAAGTCATCATTCAAGAACACACAAATAAAACAACTTATGATAAAATAGCCAACAGTATTTACATATGTACATACATATACACACACAAACATAACATTTGTAAATGAAGGTTTGTGATAATTTTCTTCTGGTCTGTTGGATCTGTATTAGCCACGTTTCTATAAAAAAAGCTCTGTACAAGTCTAATATCCCAAGTTTAAAAAAGAAGTTACATTTCACTCCTCACCCTTCCCTCCAACACACACTCATAGTTCATTTTATTGCTTGGAAGCTCTCACATTGCTGGGGTAAGTAAAATGGTAGTTCTCCTTAGTTCAACTAATTATATTGCTACACTGAAAAGAATGAGTGAGAAGACGGAGTAGTGAGGAAAAAAAAGAGCTTGTGAATGGCAACTGAGGATGTCTTTTTTCAGTCCCGTGTTAACCATAATGCCCTGGAAAGAACTGAGATCATTTTGCTCTACAGGCAATCTCAAATCGGGTAAATATTCTTAAACTGTTGAGTCTTCCAGTCCCTTTCCACATCAGTTGTACTTAACTGTACTTTGCTTTTGTCAGCTTTTCTTTCTCGTTATACAATGAACTGGGACACCATACATTTTTAAACACACTCAAAATGCATAGATCATCTGGATAAACTAAAATAAATTTTCCTTATCTAAATGGAGAATTATTGGAAAGTTGGATGAAGATCTGGCTGCTAACGGATGGTTGCTTGGCAACTTTTTGCTTTCTTTTTCCCCGTACTCCCATAAATGTAATTACATAAAAAGTATGGAAGTATGTATCTTATTACTGGATTTAGTTGTATCTTTCCCTTTTAATCTAAAATTTCTGTTATGTTTATTTTATCCTATTAAGTTACCCTTTCTTTTACTTTACATTCATCTTTAACTGATTAACATGAGTGTAATTTTCTTTGTTACATTTTTTCATGTTAGCTCGCTATCTGAAGCTTAGCTATTCTACCAGAAAAACAAAACATAACAAACCAAACCCAAACCCAAACCCAAATTCTAAAACAAATTTGTTTCCTTCAATCAGTGAAAAGTCCCATGAAATAAAGTACTGGATAATCCTGTCCTATGATAAAGTTTGTGGAGGAAGATTTTGCTGAGAAGGGGAAAGGGAAGGGCATATCCTTCATATTTTTCTAGCTGGAAAAGGTGGATTTTCTGGCTCTGGGCAGGAACCTTTTAAATATAGGAATCCATGAGAAAAACAGAATAATACTTACACTCAAATAGCTGTTCTGTACACCTGCATAACTTTTCTCTATACTCATACCACTAATAAGTTCATATTCGCTTGCTACCAACAGCTCCCCATCAGAGCTCTCTTCAAAATCTCTTCAAGAAAATTCCAAGAAAAAGCGAGCACAATCTGAGGTTACACACAACCTGATGGAGCTCTTGTATATCCTTCCAGCTTGACTGCAGGTCCACTAGCCCCTGGACATAGGACCACAGTAGTTTCTCCGAAGCTGGAAGGTGGATATGGATGAGATGTTGGTAAGAAAGAGAAGACGTCAGAATATGAATGGGAATTAAAACCACGGAAGAGAGAGGACCGACCTGATAAATAAGATATTCTTCCATGTAAGCAAAACTAGTGAAATCTGGCCCTAACTACATCAACACCTCCTCACCCCCCGCATTAAGCGCAGTAGGCTTTTACATCCACCATTTTAACAGATTATATTCAATCCTTTCTGACAGTCAGCTCAAAGCAATACATCAAGGGACTCATTTGGAATTTCAAAACAAGTTTTCTTAACTCAAATATAATATAAATAAGAACTCTAAGAACTTTGACATTCCCCGTTTTAAATTTCAAGGCTTTTAAAGCTTCTTCCTCCTAGAAGCTATGCTAAGGCACATGGAGGACAGGGAGGTGATTTGGGACAGCCAGCATGGCTTCACCAAGGGCAAGTCCTGCCTGACCAACCTAGTGGCCTTCTATGATGGAGTGACTACATCAGTGGACATGGGAAGGGCTACAGATGTCATCTATCTGGACCTCTGTAAGGCCTTTGACACGGTCCCCCACAACATCCTTCTCTCTAAACTGGAGAGGTATGGATTTGATGGGTGGACTGTCTGGTGGGTGAGGAATTGGTTGGCTGGTTGCATCCAGAGGGTAGTGGTCAACGGCTCAATGCCGATGGAGATTGGTGACCAGTGGCATCCCGCAGGGGTCCATATTGGGACTGGTACTGTTTAATATCTTCATCAATGACATAGACAGTGGGATTGAGTGCACCCTCAGCAAGTTTGCAGATGACACCAGGCTGAGTGGTGCGGTCGACATGCCTGAGGGACGGGATGCCTGGACAAGCTGGAGAAGTGGGCCCATGCGAACCTCATGAGGTTCAACAAGGCCAAGTGCAAGGTCCTGCACCTGGGTCGGGGCAACCCCCGGTATCAATACAGGCTGGGCAATGAAGGGATTGAGAGCAGCCCTGCCGAGAAGGACTTGGGGGTACTGGTGGATGAAAAGCTGGACATGAGCCAGCAATGTGCGCTTGCAGCCCAGGCGGCCAACCGTACCCTGGGCTGCATCACAAGAAGCGTGGCCAGCAGGTCGAGGGAGGTGATTCTGCCCCTCTGCTCTGCTCTGGTCAGACCCCACCTGGAGGTCTGCATCCAGCTCTGGAGCCCTCAGCCCAAGAAAGACATGGACCTATTGGAGTGGGTCCAGAGGAGGGCCATGAAAATGATCAGAGGGATGGAACGCCTCCCTCTGAGCCTCTGAAGAAAGGCTGAGAGAGTTGGGGTTGTTCAGCCTGGAGAAGAGAAGGCTTCATGGAGACCTTATTGCAGCCTATCAGTACTTAAAGGGGGCTTATAAGAAAGATGGGGACAAACTTTTTAGCAGGGCCTGTTGCAACAGGACAAGGGGGAATGGTTTAAACTAAAAGAGGGTAGATTCAGACTAGATATAAGGAAGACGTTTTTTATGCTGAGGGTGGTGAAACACTGGAACAGGTTGCCCAGAGAGGTGGTAGATGCCCCATCCCTGGAAACATTGAAGGTCASGTTGGACGGGGCTCTGAGCAACCTGATCTAGTTGAAGATTGTCCCTGCCCATGGCAGGGGGGTTGGACTAGATGGCCTTTAAAGGTCCCTTCCGACCCAAACTATTCTATGATTCTATTCTATGATTTTATGATTCTTTTGGGACTCTCCAGAAATGAATAAAACTAAGCCAAATTTTAAACCTAAAAAGATGATGCAATCTGAATGTTGGTCTAACTCCTTGCACTCTTCTGATAAAAAGCATCAAGAAAAGCATGGAAGATAAATATAGCCACCACGAAGAAAATACTGATTAACATCAATTACTCATAATCATTATGAAAGTGAAACTTTTGAAGGCTTCCTAGGAAAGGCTTAATTTCAAGAGTGCCTAGAATCTCTGCATTTCAGAGAAATGATGGAGCTAACACGTGTTTCTAATTATGTTTGCAGATACTGCAAAATAACTAAAATGTATTCTAAGCTCAAACGGAATAATAACACTTTCCACCTCTTCATTCCAAGCTGTAAGTTTTGTAATTATAACAAGACATTGTGACTACACTTAATGTTATTTTAACACATAGAGTAATCCCACATTTTATATTGATGTTGTTTATTTCAAACATCTGAAAGGTCTCGTTAACCAACTCTTTTGCCTCATAATAGGAGACAACAGAAAAATATCAAGGGATTAATATATTTTATAGTTTGTATATACTCAGGATTTCAGTATAGTATTAGCCACTTGGCAAATGGCTCTTCTGGCCAGTCTGCTATGTGAGGTTTGGAATTTTCTCTCTGTTTATTTGAAGAGCTTTCCTTACCTCTTTTGGATAATATTTAAATGGTTAAACATTCAGCGAAGAAAAAGGATAAATGCTCCTCTTTGAACACAAAGCTCTGTATCCTCTAGGAAAACCCTCATTGAGTCCACACTGTTTGGACACTTACCCCACAGCTCAAGTGTTTCTTAGTCTGGGGAGAAGGCAACACCATCTCCTGTTGACTTTTCAAGGGTTATGTCTGCATTGCAGCGGGGCAACAGCTACAAGCATGCTGAACCCATGCTATGACTCTTGCATTTCTATCCGTATTGCTGGCTATAAATCTCCACAGAATCCATTTCATCCTTTAGAAGAGGTGAGCTAGGGATATCTGCTGGTGTTTGGCTTGCCTGTGCCTGATACCTCCAGATTATCTAGACAAAAGCTTGGACCCATGATAATGCACTAAGGGAACTGAAGCTTTCTCCTCAAATTCAGTCCATGGCTCAGAGCAAGTTTATAACTGAGCTTGCACTTGTGCTAGAACAGTGCAGAACTGTCTACACAGAAATGGAAAACAAGGAGCATCTGCTCCAGCTCCTTAGCATCACTGTTGCCATCAACCAGAACTGAGAGTGATATGCTAACAATAAAATGAAGAAAAATGCAATATGCTAACTTGGCTTCTAAATGGCTAAATATAATGCTTTACATTGTTCTCAACTTCTGAAAATTTTTATGACTTCTCGTTACTTCTGAAGATCATGTCCTGGCTACATCAAGGTGGGACACCCAAAAATGAAGGAACAACAATTAAAAACCTATAGAGGCAGTATTTGTAACCTGTGTAGCAATGGATTTATCTGAAAAAAAAAGAAAATGGCTCTAAAAACTACCAGTACTGATGCCAGAGAATTTAGTGGTCTTAAAGACTTCAGTGACAATTTAATCTGATTTCCCAAACAATACACAGGACAGTTTTTACCTTCTTCACCACTTTTGCTACAGGGTTTGAAGTATGCACTTCAATACCACAAGATGAGACAATTTCTTAGAACACAAAACTCATTATTGGAATCAGCCAGTGAGAAAATTCCCACTGACTCTGGAATAGGGATGAGTCCTAAATCAGTTAAAGCCAGAACCACTTAACTCTGAATGCTGTTGACAAATAAACTAATTATTTCATGGCTTGCTAGATTAAAAAAATGGATTAAAAACCAACTGGAATTGTTCCAACTAAACTTTCCAAGCTTTTTCTTTTAAAACTCAATTTAGGAAAATGGTTAAAGGCTAATGTAAATTAGACCAGGTCTACTAACCAAATGGCCTTACTTTTTATAGCAATGAAATCTGGTCCAGTTTAGGAAAACAGTGAAAATTTTCGTGAACATCTATAATGAAATTTGTTCCCTTTCAGCTAAGCTAGGATTTCTCCCTCAAATATTCTTTTGCAACACAAGGTCAACATCAAAGTCTTTTCAAATCAGACTGCATTAGAAAACAGTTTTCTAGGCAAATAGTTTAACAGGTCATTTTGCCATATAGGATAGGTTTCTTCCACATAAACTCCAGGTCATTTGTAAAGTTTAAATGGCAAGGAATGAAAGCAATTACTTCAATCTTTTTTTTTTCCCTAATCGGTGCAGAGCCCCTACACATTAAAAAAAAGTAATTCTTTGCATTTTCCAGAATGTTTTGTTTACATCATTTTTATTACAACATAGAGTAAAGCAAAAAATTAACTTCATGTAACACAAGAGAGGAGCAGAATCAGAAAAATTGAGGCTGGAAGGAACCTCTGGATGCCATTTAGTCCAACCTCCTGCTCAAAGCAGGGCTAGCTTCAAAGTTAGACCAGGTTACCTCAGGGCCCTGTCCTGTCAAATTTTGAAAATCCAGTGACTGAATAAGGATGCAGTGGCTGAAAAAATATTGCACCAGTTATAAGACAGTCTGATGTACCAACAGCTCTCTCTACTTTTCACCCAAAAGAAGATACCAACTTGTCCTGAAGTACTGAGTCTAAACATTGACTATCTTACTTTGTCTCACTTGCATATTTTTTCCAAACCGTGCAGTTAAAGACTGGAATGTATTGCATTTAGACTTTAGGAAGCACAAGGAGGGCAAAAAGAGATGCCAGAATAGAGGATAATAATTAAGCCAGTGTATTTAAGATTCTGATTCTTTTTAATAATCAAACTTAATTCATTGAATTATTTCAGACTACTTTCCAGCATTTATAAGAAACAAGAAATATCCTCAGTGAGGCTCTTACTTGCCTTTGACAATAGAGGGAGCCAAAGATGACTAACTAGCTCAGACTACGCACCAGATGTTTATATGACTTAAACTCTGGTTTTAATGCAAAGTGTTCCATCACAATTTATATATGCCCAGTAAATATCATCATTACACTTTTTATTCAGTCATTTACATCAATCATTTTGCAATATGCCTCAAATATTCAGAGAGTCATAGAAGACTAACACTTCTAAAGTCTTCTAGAATTTCTCTACTCAACAATATTTCAGGCTTCAGCACATATTTCAAAGTATTTTAGGACAAGAAGATAAAAATCATTAAAGTAATACTGTAAATATTTAGTTACACCATAAATTGTAGTTATCAGTATTTCAGTGCAATTCTGCATTCCCTTTTGTAGATTGGGAAACATTTAAAGTACAGACAGCAATAGCTACACTGCAGATATTTAGGGAAGGATATGCCTTGTTTAAGTAATCAGTCATTATTCTAGAGAAAGGTTATGATGGTAGAAGGTAAAGAAAAATGTGGTATGATTTTTAAATTAATGCTGTCATTAGAGTTAACAAATAAGATAGAATCCCTCTCATCTGTAATTACATACACACTGATAGGCAGTAGATTTTTTAGGATAAGTATGGGAAGTCCCCAGGAAAAGCCTATTTATTAGCCTTTCAAGTAGAAAAAGATTTGTCACTGAGTTTTCTCAACATTTAATTTAGGTGATAAACAACAATACCGGAACCCATGAGGCTATTGGTTGCACAAATGCAGTCAGGCATTTCTCTCCTGATGTTTGTGATGAGCAAAATTATAACAAAGCAACAAGTACATTTGTATAAAATCACATTTATATGTAAATCTGTTTTCCCTTAGAAGTGCTATTTTTACAGGAAAAAAAAATCACCTTTCTAAGCCATTTCTATTTGGAAGCTAAAATAATTTAAATAATTCAACAAAGTGATTTTTTGTATTTCATGAAGTGCTTCACAAATTATTTTGCCCTCTTTCCTATTCCAAGAAAAAATTTATTCAATTTATAAAAAAAAAAAATTATTCCATTTTATTTCCATTATTTACTTCATAAATGTAATGAATAAGAAGATAGCATGCACTTTTTAAATATAGCATATCATTATTTCACAAACCAAGGGCATAAGGTTTATGGTTCCTTGAACTTTGTTGTCTAAAGGAAAATGACTTGGCTGCATTGGTTCCACATACAACAAGCCAGTAACTCAGAAGACAAAAGTCAAACACTAAAAAAATGAGCCTGAAAAATTATTAATATCTACTCACTTTATTTTGATATGAAGTCTTTTATACCGATATACCATTGAAAGGCTCATAGTCTACTACAAAGTATTTCACAAAAAAAAGCTATATGCAGATGATGCTTCATAAACAAGACAAAACTGAGAGTGGGGGTAACGGCATACATGAAAAACATTAATATACCTACTTACGGTAGATCTAGCACTGTATTGCCTTACACAGAATTTCTACAATTTTATATTTTTAATTACAGATGGATCAGCCAGGCACCCTTTAATGAAAAATAAACTGATGAAAAGCTTTCTAAAACTAACAAATAACAACTAGGAAAAATAATATCATGAATTCTTTCCCAAGGCACAGTTCATAACAGTAGTTTTGTCCCCCAGTTCATGGGAAAAAGCAGTCCCTACATGGAAAATATCAAAATCAGCCGTCATCAAGATGATACAATGGGTGAGAAAATACTGCATCTGGTGGCCAATTATGTCTCGCACRGCTTGGTAAAAGCAGGGATAAGAGACCGGTAAGATAGGCATTTCCGGAAAGAAGATAGCTTTCCTGCTATCAACTGTTTGGCCATGAATCTTGAAAGGAGGATACTGAGTATCCAGTACAGTCTTTCACCGGCTGGTTTTATTGGAGCAGGAATCAAAAAGGAATTTTCCCAAAAAGACAAGGCAGGGAGAGGCTTTTGTATTTGGTATGTCATCGTTCTTTAGAGTGCATTCTGGTTTATTTTCTCCATGTACTTGGCCAACTACAGGGTCTTCTGTAGCTATAGATAAAGGAAATATTCAGCAGTAAATTCTAGATTTTGAGCAGGCAAATCCTCAGATGTCATGGGAGAAACAGAATGAATAGGAACTTAGTTTCATGGATCTCTTTCTTTACAAATATGGTCCTCGCCTTAACAGAAGGAGTGATATTCTTTGACCACATGAATTTTGTAATACGTATTACATTTACAATTGCTTATTGAAATATGTTATCTACTACTTATATGCTCTATGTCAGTGTTGCCTTTCTGCCTGTTGCCAGAATTTATAAATAAAGCAAAGACCAATTTAATTTTTCATCTTACGGGCGCTCACAAGCCATGTGCAGGACAACCAGGGGATCAGGCCCAGCCAGCACGGGTTCATGAAAGGCAGGTCCTGSTTGACYARCCTGATCTCCTTCTATGACCAGGTGACCYGCCTAGTGGATGAGGGAAAGGCTGTGGATGTGGTCTACCTGGACTTCAGTAAAGCCCTTGACACTGTCTCCCAGAGCATTCTCCTAGAGAAGCTGGCAGCTCATGGCCTAGACAGGTGTACTCTTCGCTGGGTAAAACACTGGCTGGACGGCTGGGCCCAGAGAGTTGTGGTGAATGGAGTTAAATCCAGTTGGTGGCCAGTCACGAGCGGTGTCCCCCAGGGCTCAGTTTTGGGGCTGGTCTTGTTCAATATCTTTATCAATGATCTGGATGAGGGGATTGAGTGCTCCCTCAGTCAGTTTGCAGCCGACACGAAGTTGGGCGGGAGTGTCGATCTGCTCGAGGGTAGGAAGGCTCTGCAGAGGGACCTGGACAGGCTGGATCGATGGGCTGAGGCCAACTGCATGAGGTTCAACAAGGCCAAGTGCCAGGTCCTGCACTTTGGCCACAACAACCCCATGCAACGCTACAGGCTGGGGGAAGAGTGGCTGGAAAGCTGCCTGTCGGAAAAGGACCTGGGGGTGCTGGTTGACAGCCAGCTGAACATGAGCTGGCAGTGTGCCCAGGTGGCCAAGAAGGCCACTGGCATCCTGGCCTGTATCAGAAATAGTGTGGCCAGCAGGACTAGGGAAGTGATTGTCCCCCTGTACTCGGCACTGGTGAGGCCGCACCTCGAATACTGTGTTCCGTTTTGGGCCCCTCACTACAAGAAGGACATTGAGGTGCTGGAGCGTGTCCAGAGGAGGGCAATGAAGCTGGTGAAGGGTCTGGAGAACAAGTCGTATGAGGAACGGCTGAGGGAACTGGGACTGTTTAGTCTGGAGAAGGGGAGGCTGAGGGGAGACCTTATCGCTCTCTACAGCTACCTGAAAGGAGGTTGCAGCGAGGTGGGTGTYGGTCTCTTCTCCCAAGTAACTAGCGATAGGACGAGAGGAAATGGCCTCAAGTTGCGCCAGGGGAGGTTTAGAGTCCAATCTAATTAGGAAAAATTTCTTTACTGAAAGGGTTGTCAAGCATTGGAACAGGCTGCCCAGGGAAGTGGTTGAGTCACCATCCCTGGAAGTATTTAAAAGACGTGTAGATGAGGCGCTTAGAGACGTGGTTTAGTGGGCATGGAGGTGTTGGGTTGACGGTTGGACTCGATGATCTTAGAGGTCTTTTCCAACCTTAATGATTCTATGATTCTGTGATTCTATGATTAAACAGATAGGGAATCCACGTGGCTACTAGTTCTATGTAATCTGTATCTCAGTAAGAATATTAAAAATTAAAATCAAATTAAATAGGACTGCCTTCCTTTTTGTGCTCCGATGTGTTCTCGTAGACACCTGAGGAAGTTGAACAGGCAGTCCCACGATCCAGTGGACAACATAAAGACTGCTTGCATGAAGAATGACTACTGAATTAAAAAAGAAAACAACTGAATTAATCAAAAAGAATCCTAAATCAGAATTTGTTTCTTGTATAGACTTTTGGTATATATTCCATATTGTGGGAAAAAATGAAGAATCTAATTGCTTTTCATCCTCTTTCTCAGCCAAAACATATCAGAGAATCACTGAAGTCTACAAAAATATCAAAAATATTACTGCAGTAGTTGAATCTTAACGCATCCCACCTCTGCCACCAAAATGATTTATACGAATGAGCCTAGATGTGCTTCAGGTTTGTTCATACCAATCATTTGAACCGCTTACACAAACCTGGATGTTTTGCAGCAACTCTGCTGCAGGAGATGTTAACTCCCAGCACAAAGCCAGAAATCAAAGAGATGGCAAGCTGTCGTGTTTTAAATTGCCATAGTCACTAGTTAAACAAACATCTGCCTACAGTCTTAACTTTGTTGTTTTCTATTTGACCTACATTCCATTATCTGCCAGAAAAAAAACCTTGCTCTAAAAAATCATGGGAAATTGTTCATGCTGCTTTTGATAAACTTTGAATAAACAATCCTAAGACAAGTCTGTTAAACCAAAATATATTACTTCTTTAACCTTGCAACCACTGGGTAGTTCTGGGAACAGAATTAAAATCTTCAGCAGAATTTAAGAATATCATGAGCTCTCAGTTATTTTCTTTATCTTTAGGAAGATATGTCTGTAAGATTAAGATACCTCTTCAGTCCACGGAAGGAAAAATAAATTCCTAAAAAGAAGAATAAAAGAGATGAAAAGCTACAAGAAAATGACCTTTAACCAAACAAAAGACCTTGGTAGAAAATTCTCACTTGTGGTCATCAGCTGTTACTCAGTTAGATCCTTTCACAATTGAAAAAGATTGGCTTTTGTGTTTTGTGATTGCTTAACTACTTTAAAGTTTTAAGTATTATACAGAACACTCTAGGGATCTAGAAAAGCTCCATCTGGGAAGAAACTTTGTTTATAAACAAACTGCAGTTCTCAGTTTTGATCTGGTCCAATATTTCTGCCATTAGTTAAGCTGCATCAGCATCTTACAGTATAAGATTGCTCAGTGCCCCTTCTAAGGGCAAAGACTTGTGAAAAACTCAGTTTTGAAAGTTTGCTTCATTTATCCCAAGGAAGATAAGAGGCACAAAACACGAAAAAGGCTGTGGCATACTACTTTGAGTTCCTGAAGAAAGAACAGAGACCTGACAAATTGTTGGAAATGGACATTCCCTGTCAGAACAGGAAGAAAGACCAGTCCTCAACTACAAGACTTCTCCAGGTAGGAGAAGCACACAGATTATCTGATGGAGAAATGCGTCTTTCAGGCTCCAAACAGACTCCTAGTAGCCTAGCAGCAGAACATCAGACTAATAAAAAAATCAGGAGGATAGCAGAGCATCTCAAGATTACAGAAGTCTCATCCAAAGTAAATATCCCAAAATGAAGATATATAAGGGACCAAGGAATGAATGTCTCAGGACAAAGATGTTTGAAAAGCTCAKATACCTCACGTTACTATCTGAACTTTCTTTTCTTTGACATTCAGCATTACTAGACATTTCTGCCCTTCTTGAAGTCACTCAGTTCTAATGATATTTTAGGCTTTCAATGCAGCACAACAGTCGTAAGTTATAACAATATTTGATATGCATTTAAACATTTCAAGGCAATTCATAAGATGTGGTCTACCAAGGATAATTATTATTAACTTTACAGATACAGAATAATTTGTCCAATACAAAGTCACACAGCAGATAGCAGAGTTCATTGTAAACTGAACAAACAACAGTGTGGGGGGAATGTGGCTACCCAAATAACAAGGATTTAGGAACTCTATTACATTTCTAAAGCCTCTCAAAAGAGGCTGGTATAGCCTTCCTCAATTTGACAGTTGCAGCCATACAGGAGAACAAGGCTCTGTAAATACCTGATTTTAGACTGATAGAAAAAAAAATTAGGAACCTATAAATCAAATAAAAAATTTTAAAATTTTACTCACAAATTAAATTAATACATTTCATCTACTGTTACAAACATCTCAGTTTTGATGCATTTTCAACAAAACCAAAGTGATGTCAATGTCTTACACCCAAGTTGCAGTCCAGGGAGGGGTCTTTCACCTCGTTGCTGGGGAACTTTAATGATCTGAAAGGGAGAGACACACAGTTTTGCCACACAACTAAAAGCACCATGGCGGGTTCTGGGATGTTCATTTAGAATATGGGAAAGGTAGATTCAAAACCCATTTCCCAAGAAAGTGCCCAGACCATTGTGCTATGCAGGAATCTGAAAGAATTGTTGTAGCAGGTTAGACAAGTAGGGTTTTTTTACCAAGCCTCCCTCCTTATCAATGTAAGCCTGCGGTCATTATAAAAGCTAGTAACATTCCAGAGATCATGAACTTACGGAGTATGTGTGTGACTAATGTCTGTTTAATGTTTAATCTGTATTATGAGTAATTTCAAACAGGGTTTAGGGAAATAAATTGTTCAGATTGGACTTAATTAGTCCAATCTTAGTTTAATTAACAGGAACTGGTGTAAAAATCCTTTACTCATGCAAATTATTTGGCTCTTGACTGAGCTATGAATGCACAAAGACATGTCCATGTAGCCTTGCTTTGGGGCACAAGGTAAATGACATAGATCATTAAAACTGCATAGGCACCACGTGAGAATGGCAAAGGTGGCTGTAGAATAAAAATGAGGAAGTACATGGCAATTGTCACCTAAAGCTGAAGTATTCCATTGGGTGTGATTAGTCATGCAAAGTACATGATTAACTCTTAAAGCTGATACAAGGCACAATAAAAAGAAAAGCAGGAACTGAAAATCAGGAATACAGAAAAGAACACCCCAAACTGATGGGCCATGGGAGCTCCTTCCCTAGCTCCCTGCCTCGCTTTAGATTTAGAATTTGGGACATTATTCAGAACACCAGGATTTGCTTTGGGTTTTCTGGACAATCAATCCAACAGCTAGGATCCCATGCATCAAAGGGGTGGGGGTGGGGGTGGGGGTGTTGTTTTAAGTTCCCTTCCCTTCACTTAGAAAGGTTCAGTAAGAAGTACTCAGAATCAGGTAACAGTGAATTTGAACTGTGATGTCACATACAAATAATGAATATTCCAGATAACTATTCTAAGCAGTGCTAGCAAAATAGGAAGAAGAAAGTGCTGCTCATGCTTCTTAGTTTATGACTTTGTCCTGAAAAATATTTGGAACCAAAACTACATGTGTGTTTCAACATGCTTTGGGATTTAAATAATTTTCATGAACACACCTATTCAGTTAAAAAAGTTTTAGGAAGAAGGAGACTCAGTATCAGTGAAGCTATTGCTGTGATAAACCTCAAACTGAGAAAGGGACTGTTTTTCACCTTTTCCACCTGCTGTGGTAAAACTATTGTCTAGTTTTGAAACGCAGTTTTAGAACACTCAAATGTTAAGAAACAGATGTTAGAAGACTATTATAACACAGATCTAAGTGATTTTTTTCCCCCAAAAGAAAATCCATGTACAACAAGGAATGAAATTAAACTGCATAAGTGATCAGAACACATGCATTTCATCATTTTGCTTACATACACTAGTTCTGAGTCAGGAATACTCACTGAAACGTGCTACTCTTGCAAGCACTACCTACTTTGCTCTGCTATTAATCACTCGTGATGCAAGCACTCCCACCCATTTCTGAGAACAGTGTAGGCAGTCTGATAACTCACAGGCTTCAAGCTGCCCTTATAAAGTTGTTCCACTTTTGCATACTTCCTCATACTGCTAGTTTCTCTGTGAAGATGAAGCTGCTCATTTACTTAGTCTTGCTGAAAACAGCTCTCCTTGCTTTAACAAATGTCTTTGCAGTTGTTTTGGAAGATGAAGAAGATGCTAAAGAAGGAAAAGTTACTGAGACTTGTCCTATAAAGCTCAAAACTAATCGGAAATGTGATGAAGGAGAGGATTGTCCATATCAGATAAATCTGCCTCCGATGACCATGCAGTTACCCAAAGAATTCAGACTGCTTGAGAAGACTCTCAAAGAAGTACAGACCCTTAAAGAAGCAGTAAACAAACTGAAGAAATGCTGCCAAGATTGCAAGCTGCAGGCAGATGACAACCAAGAAAGAGACAGTAGTAATGAATTCCTGCTACCTAATGCAGAAACTCCAGCAGAAAACAGCAAAATCCAAGATAACAGAGTAAAGGAACTGCAAAGCAAAGTTAACAGAATGGCAACCAGCTTAAAAAATGCAAAGAACCAGATTCAGACACTGCAGGGTCGTTTAGAGAAGATGAGCCTTATAAATATGAACAATGTAGAACATTATGTTGACAGCAAAGTTGCTAATTTGACATTTGTTGTGAACAGCCTTGATGACAAATGTTCTACTAAATGTCCAGCAATGCAACCAAGACCTGGTATGTAACCTGTTAATTCTTACTGCCTGTATAAGCTTTCTGTGCATTTTACAAATATTAGGTAAACAATTTTAAATATATTTTAACTAAATAGCTGTTCTATTAACTTCACAAGTTAAGTATTTGCTCTTTTAGTGTTTATTTATACTCCAGTAAAACATTTCAGCTGCCACTAGAGGGTTACTGAGAGCTGCAGGTGTTCAGTTCCTCCTAGAATTGGACTTTATTATGGGATTTAAAGCATGAATTTTCAAAGAACTTTTTTTTTTTCAATTCAGTTAGTAAACATGAAAAATTAACTTATTATTTTACACCCTACTACCCTTCATTAAGGATATTAAACATCAATGAACTGCATATATTTTCTCCTTGGATGACAAGGGGTAAATTTTCTCTAGGTGTGCCTTAGAAAACCGTATGATTTTTTTTCAGTGTGAAACTGCAACTATTCTGAAATGGTCTGCAAGTCATTATTAAACATCAAGTGAATCTAGTAAAATTTTTAAACAGATGGATAATAAAATAATATTTCTGCCATCACAGTGAATATCTGAAAGGCTTGGCTAAAAAAGCTTATTAATAGTACTTCTCAAGACTGTAATGGAAGTGCCATCATTTTAATACTAAACCCTTAGCATGAATCTAATATCTATGCAATATAAAATAGAAAACAGGTGTTATCACTGACAAACACTTTTTTCTATTACTTTTTAATTGTCCTAATTAAAATTAAGAAATAGAACTAATAATTTCTTTCTAATGTTGACGGTTATTAAAGGAAGATTAATTTTTTCAGGTCATAAAGTTTTTATATCACATATAAGAATCTTTGAAAACAAGAAATATTCACAAGATTGTCAGTGTATTCTATCACTCAGATATCATACATATGAAGATAGGGCTCTCTAGAGATAAAGCAAAGAAAGATCAGGCTGCTTTACAGTTTTTAAGCCTCTGTTACTTAGCATTCAAGTTTAAAATAAAACTGTTCTTCTGTCTACCCATTTTGAAAATTGAAGGATCTGCAGATGGTACAGTGTATGTACAGCTGAAATTCTTGAAAGTGTGAAAAGAGCAAATGAATAGTAATAAAGGTAATGCTTTTACTATATCAACAATCAGCTTAAATCAGATATAAATCAGTATAAATCAATTACTTTAATTCAGATACAAAACATTCCAAAAAAATGAGTGATATTTGGTATATTGATAATGGGCAATGAATCAAATTCAAGTACAGTACTTCATAACAGACTAAATTAATTTTAGATATTTCTCACACTTACTGAAATGTTGGGTACTGTTCATAGCATATGATCATGTAGATATTCCTTATGTTTTACAGTAACTGATGCTAAAAGTGTTTGTAGCAGCAATATATACATTATGAAAACTAGCATGGATAACGGCTACAACTTTTTCCTATACAGGAGCTATTCCTGCTTCCACTGAAAGTAATAGCAAAACTTTATTTAAATAGGAGTTGAATTGGATTATAAAAGCATTTTAGCTGAAATGTACACTCTCTGTCAATATCTGCTCTGAAACTTAGTCCTCCAAAGATCTTACACAAAGTTCAGTGAAATAAATGAGAATCTATTGTGGATTTAGATTTGGCTTTTAAGCCTTTGATTCCTATACTCTGTGCTTTCATAGATGTCCAGTTTTCTGTACTTGCAAACAAGGAGTCCTGAGTCTTATCCCCCACTGCAGCCTGAGAACACTCCTCCCTTTCAAGTAGTTTAACTGTTTAAATTTTTCTAGAAAAAATATGCAATTCAAGCCTGCAAATGAACATGCCCTTAAATTCAAATCTGCAATAGGAATGAACATTATGGTTTTGACTCTTAACTCAGAACTTTTGAGAGCTCTCTATCACTTACTTAAGTACMTGGAATTATAATACCATGCTGTTGAACACAATGTCATTACTGGATGACATTGTGGATCAAAAATAGATTTTCACTCTGCAGGAAAAACTGGGGGGTAGTTTTCTTCTGAATAAAATACATCACCCATTGGTGGGAAAAAGCTGTGTTAATGGTAGATGCTAAAACTTTTCCCTACTGTAAAGCCAGCAATGCCACACACACAGGAAAGCACCGTCACTTCTCTAGCTTCATCTTTCTAGGAATCATAGTATTACTACAATAGATGAGACAATTTTATTACTTTTTTTCCTGCTTCCTAAAGTACAGTCAACATTAACACATGAAACATTCCTAATGATGTTATGTTCTGTATCAAATTATGTAAACTGAACAACAGCCAGGTTAAAGTCATTCCCATATGGACAAAGCTTTTTCTCTGACATACTGCCAGATGAAGATTTAAATTATAGACAGGGTGTGATGGTATACATTTAAATACAAAAAGCAGCAAGTGTGTAAACACAAAGCATTAGAAATAAGGACTGAAGAAATCAGGCTGAATTTACAGGAGGTAATGAAAGGATAAAGAGAAGGGTAGAGAAAAGGAGAGAAGGGARAGCAGACAATCAAAATGCCCCTATATTAGGCAGTTTTGATACAGAGTGTCATTTAAATGGGTTTTTTTTGGACAACTATCTGATGCAGAGATCCTAGGTGGCACCTATTATAGCGTAAACCTGATGGAAAAATACTGTTTCTCCCTAGAACTGAAATTGCTGTAACACTATTTCCTATGTAGAAGTCTCTTCAATCCAATAAAAATTGTTTATTTTTAAATTGAAATTATGTTTATTCTAACACTATCTGTTCTTCCACCAGTTATACAAATAATGCAGAGAGACTGTGCTGATCATTACACAGCAGGCAGAAGGAGTAACGGAATCTACAGGATTAGCCCTGACCCCAGAAATCATAGCTTTGAAGTTTACTGTGACATGCAAACACATGGAGGCGGCTGGACTGTGCTGCAACGGCGTCAGGATGGTAGCACTAACTTTAACAGAACCTGGAACGACTACAAAAATGGCTTTGGAAACCTCAGCAGGGAGTTTTGGCTGGGGAATGACAAAATTCACCTCCTGACAAAGAGCCAGGAAATGCAACTGAGAATTGAACTTGAAGATTTCAATGGTATCAGAGAGTACGCAAAATATGAACACTTCTATGTGGCCAATGAGTATCTAAAGTACCGTCTAAGTGTTCATGGCTATAGTGGCACAGCAGGAGATGCCCTTCACTACAGTAGGCATTACAACCACGACCAAAAGTTCTTTACAACTCCGGACAAGGACAACGATAGGTATCCTTCAGGAAACTGTGGAGCATACTACAGCTCCGGCTGGTGGTTTGATGCATGCTTGTCTGCCAACCTCAATGGCAAGTACTACCACAAGAAATACAAAGGTGTTCGCAATGGCATTTTCTGGGGTACATGGCATGGTATTTCTAACGATATTCCCAGTGGATATAGGCAAGCCTTTAAATCAGTAAAAATCATGATCAGACCCAAAAGTTTTGCACCGTAATTCTACACCTTTCTCTTAACTAGTTTGCATTGGATTGCACTCAAAATCATACTTACTCAGTATTATACTCAGAATTCAAGTATTCAGTTATGTTTGGCATAAACTAGTTCTAGACAAAACAGCATACTTCCACATAAATTCTTAGAGATGGTTTGACCCATATAATGTATTAAAAACAGCATGAATGTTTCTGAATAGTTATTGCTAAAACTTAACACAGGTTAAGTCTTGGTATTGTTATGTAAATATTCTAAACATTGCTTTTGGTGCTTTTACTGACTGTGATATACCAGATTTTATGATTTAAAACTTTTAAATGGTCTTCCACAAATTGTGTCTGAATGAATACCTACATTTTAACCTGAAAATAACTCAGAGGTATAACTGATAACATATAAATTTGTCAACACTTAGAATGAAAATTAGTCTCTCTGAAACAGCCTGACTTTATCATCTATCCTTCACAACTTCAAAGGCATACCATGGCAGTATCAATATAAATTAGGAAAAGTACTACAAATTATTATTTTTAAAGGACTAGGAAACAGAGGGCCACATGGTTTGCCCAAAGACACAAAAAAAGCCTTGAAGAAAACTTAGAAAATGAAGATGATTCCTCAAATCCTATCCTCTTCATCAAAGATTATTCAAAGAAGCTGGTGAAAGAATTGAATAAAAGCAAGTGGAAATAATGTAGAGAGCACGTAATGAAAGACAACATTTCTTGCTCATTTTGGTTCCTCCGCTCAAGCTCAAGGTTCTATTTGTCATTTGTGGGAGAAAGGAGCTGTTACGCTGCTTATTGCACATTTACATAGGCAGGTGGACAGGGAGGAAGAAGACACATCAAGAAGAATCCATGCCTTTGCATTAATGCCTCTAAAYACATACAAAAAGAGTTTCCAGCGCCATTTGCTTTCCCTGAATCTTTTGGGTAAGCCAAATGTTACAACATGACTCTTGTAGAGACTCAAGCTCTCATTTAAGTACTTCTCACTCTAGGTACCATTAGACCTTAAAATTTTGAGAAAGACTATAAATATTTTGYAAGATACAAAAAGATTGTGTTCTCCCCATTTTCTGACCACCCCTTTTGT
This sequence comes from Phoebastria nigripes, assembly GCA_035582835.1. Taxonomy (NCBI): domain Eukaryota; kingdom Metazoa; phylum Chordata; class Aves; order Procellariiformes; family Diomedeidae; genus Phoebastria; species Phoebastria nigripes. The sequence continues at coordinate 1,492,009 of JAYKAV010003310.1, read as the reverse complement.
AGCCACAGAAACATGAACAACCCACTGGCAATTATAAACAGAAAAGAGAATATGTGAAAGACCTTTTTCTTCTAAAATATTACAAATGAAACCATCAAATTTTCAAATACTTCAGGAAGTGCAAAGAGGCTATTTTGCTTTATTGCTTATGCCAATCTTGAGATGCAGATAAACTATACTAAGACTGTATTTCTTTACCAGTTAAAGTGTGGTCTTTGCTGGCATAGGCTTTTTGGTTAAAAGAGACATACCAAAAAAAAAAAGTATACACCTGACCTAATACTTTACAATTATGACCTTTACTGGTTTTTGAGATGATAACAAGAACTATTATGGTTACAAGTTATGCAAATGAGCAACAGTGGCAATTGCTAAATTGTAAAATATTAATATATATATTTTAAGGAAGTAAATACTTTGAAGGATATTTCAGTGTGAAGTGTAATTTGGTTTACTGTATTTCAATTTTAAAGAGCAATGGAAAATTTTAACTGCAAGATGTATAATCTTTGCTTGAGAACATGTTTTGAAGCTATAGAATATTTATTTTGGGATAAAAAAGGATTGTCTAAACACAAAAAAAAGCAACTTATGAAGTATTGGTTAGAAGAGCAAATATCTAATTGCATATGATTATATTTAATCATTTTGCATGAAATGCACAATTTGCTCCTATTCATTATCTGGTAACTAGCTAAGTTTGACTTACAGTATCTACAAGCTTCTACTTGAAAATGTTTTTTTCCTGCTAAGTTGTTAGAAGAGAAACTGTCCTTTTTTTATCCTGTTTAAAGGAAACTTCGTAAAACACAGAAATTTTAATAGAATAAGCAAATGTGACTAATATCACCTACAAAACCCTTGTCTGACGTCTTTAAAAAAAAAAAAAAAGGAAAAAAAAAAAAAAGAAAAAGGAAGTGTAATGTTGTTACACAAATCTGAATATTACCTGCCTGGAACTGTTGTAGCTGAATCTCCATCAATGTGTACTAGTTTTACAAAGTGTAACTCCATCTACTTGTTGCAAGCATTATTTTTGTTTTTGCTTGATGTAATAAAATTAAGTCATACTGTTACAGCTGTACTACTGTCATAGATATTTATGGGGACTATAAAAAAAATTCTCATAAATTGTTTTACTGATTTTCTGTAAAAAATGAAACAGTAAGAAAACACAGAAAACTTTAGATGATCAACAAAGACGACTATGTGACGTGCCAGGAGAGCAACTGCTAGTAACAATAGTTCTTAAGAGACCTGTTTTATGACACTTCAGTTGCCAGATAATACCAAAGGCTGAAATCTCAGACACCTTTTTGAAACTGTTCATATTTTGGAAGAGAAAAAAGTAATTGCCCAATCAAGAGTTTACACAACCTGTATTTTTAACATGAAAGAGGAGAAGCAAACTCATCTGTTTTTTGTATTACACACAACCTTTCAGATCACATGCAAGTTTCATCAAAGCATGTGAATTGAAATAATACCCCAAATTAAAGCATACAATTTTTTATACAAACAAAAGCACTTGGTCTCTGCTTAAGGCTTAATAATGCAAAACATGTCTTTCAATTTACAGAAAATATCTATGTAACACTGATTATCATATGAAAACACTTGTGGTTTTGATCTTGCTAATATTTAAATTGTGAATTTTAGTGAAGAAGATTACTAACAGTGGGTTTGCTACCAAAATTCCTATGGGTTGTTTCCAAAAAATAAAGGCACAAACCCATCTGTTCAATGTGATCAGCCAAGCAGACTGTAATGTCTTGGCTTTCTATGCATTGCTTAAACAAGCAAAAAAAAAAAAATCAGAAAAAAAAAAACCAGAGAAGAAATGAAAAGAAGGTCTGAAAGCAGTAATTTTTAACTTTTTTTTCTTCCCTTTTTTATGCAAATATCTGTTTCCTTAATGGTGTTTCTGGGAAACACTGCAGTCAAACTCAGAGAGTGAGTTGCAAACAACAGGTCGTTTGATGATTTGGTGGAAAATAAACTTGCATTTATGTGATTATTTTCAAAGGAAGTTAAGATGGTTCTCAATCCATAGCTAGGACACTGTGTTTATAACTTAAACCAAAATCAAACAAAAAAAACCCTGCCAAATTTACTTAGCTTCTATGACTTACATGTCGTAAAAAATCAAAACAGGAAGGATGTGACTTTTAAGTTTTCATAGAGAAAAAAGATGAGATAAGAACTAAATACTGGCCTACCAAGAAAGAGATTTGAAATATATTTTTATAAATGTGTTGTGTGTTCTTTTTTGCAGGAGATAAGAGAAAAATAATATGGTATATATGGGCCTGAAGACATTGACATAAGTTTCAAAGAAAAATGGCTGAGCAATAGCATCCACAGGCCCTGTTAAATGCAAACATTCTACTTACTAAACTGATCTCTTTCATTCACAGCTTTAATGGAACTTTTATGGAGTTATAATACTTCTGCCAGAAGTGAATTTGGCCATCACCCTCAATGGTAACCAAAAACAGAAAACAATGTTTTAAGATGATGTGTCAAATCCAACCCTCACACAAGTCATGAGAACAGGATATGAATCAATATTATTTTTTAAGTCCTTGTTCATCAATTTTTCTGATCTCAGTAAAAAAAGAATCTGTTTGGAAAATAATCAATTAACTGGAAAAAGTATCCCCAATTACCTAATTATGTTCATATAATCAAGACAAACTGTAAGTCTAATTAATATTACACTTCTACTGAAATAATACGCCAACATTTAAAATTACACAGTAGAAAATAATAAGTATGTTTTACACACTTATTTTTAAGCAATTACATGGAGTCAATTATTTTTATGGAGAAGTAGGAGCCACTTTGAGAAACAGAAATTCTCATTTCTTTCTTCGGACAGAATATAAAAGCCCCTCTGCTTACCTCTGCAGCTCAACCTCTATATGCTAAACTAAAGATAAGGATTCTTTCTCATGCAAATCTTTAAGCGTCTGTTCATTAAGGAGTATTTGGACACAGGTTTCTTGAATAAGGAAACCAGAAATCACCTTTTTAACATTTAAAGTAACCTGATCTGTGTAACAGATGATTCTCCACCACTGGACATTTTTATCAAATGTATGTTTGGTTAACATTGCTCTGGCTTCCTCACCACGCAGTGGTGATAAGCTAAGGCCAGGTAGACTCACAATTTTAGTACAAGATTGCCCTGTTCTGGAATATCAGATCTCAAATACATATTTTGGGTGAGAAAAGGGGAAGAGGGAGATAGCTTTGGAACATAAGACAGCAATATGCTTTAAGTTTCACRAGTCTCAGAAATTGTTGAGAAAAGGCCAAAACGCAAGAAGATGCTGCAGTTAAAGATTATTCCCTCTCCTAGTCTCGCAGCTTTAGGAAGCTGTGTTTCCTCTGTGTGGCATGAAATCTGCACTTGACTTTGTAACAGCATAGAAGAAACAACACATCATAAATGCTTTCAAATGTGCTTTTCAGAAATACCACCTGCTTTGTGATAATATGAACACATGCAACAGCTTCCTGGCCTTGTTTCCTCACAATGTCACCTGCAAGCAGTAAAAAGAATCTCTTAATAGAAAGAGCGTATTACACTGGCTCTGTTCCCACTCCTGCTATTTAAAGGCATCTATAAATTCACCCACTCCTCTACAGCTTTTTATAGGAGTTACCACCAATTGGAACAATCAATTTACCTATTGCAATGACCGATCGGTTTAACGTTCACTATGCAAACTATTGCTTGCTTGCTTGCTGAAAGCTGTTGCAAAAAACCCCAGACTCTAGCTTACAGACACATTATCATCCCTAGCTGACTCCCCAGGTGACCATATCAACAAAGTTAAAAAAGGTTTATTTAATTAGCAGTCAGATTCCTATGGGTGGAGGTGGAGGCAACATCTGTCTTTGCTGTCTCTGCCAACATATTTATACAGCTTTTTTGTTGTGCCAGAAGCCTTTGAAGCATGTAATGTGGAGTGTGCCAGGATCAGCTCAAGTTTGAAAATGTTGTTTGCATTCAACAGCTGTGTTAAGATTTTTACATCTTTGATAGAGCACATACATGTTTGGAGAGTATGTGTTTGGAGAGTATATGTTTGGAGAGTACTGAAACAAATTATCCACTGCTATGGTTACCATGCAGAAATATACTGATGATCATACTTTATAAGAGTAGAAAGCACACTACAGTATGTGTAGGTGAACAGAAATTAAATTGGTGCTCATATAAAAAAAATAAAATTTCTATCTTAGTCTACCAAGCTAGTTTTTCTAGGAAATTTTTCATTTAAAGATGTATGAACATTTTTTTTAAAAAAGGTAAGTTGTTTACACCTGCCACTTAACCTAAGTTAGGAGAGAATTAAGAAACAGCTTGTTAGCAAAATAAATTGGAAAAGGCTATATTTTCTAGAGTGGCATTGTTAGATGTTGGAATGCCATTGAAGAAATATCTGAAATACTGATTCTTAGTATTTATATTTGAAAGTTGTAGCCAACCTTTATGTGACTTTCTCTTCTTTCCTGCAGCACAGATGAGAAAAAAGAGAAAAATGAAAAGTACCTTTCCCCTCTTAAAACACATTCAAACACTCAACATATGCATCATTCCATGACTTTAAAGCTCTTCCAGCTAGCAGATGCACATGAATCAGCATCAGATCAGCAGAAGCAAAATTTGCTTGAGAAGTCTCTGTCACTATACTGTTCATTTTTTGGTAAACATGGAGATTTTGCTGTGTTTCCAGTAGAACCAGGATTTCGGTTAACACCTTTATTAGCAGTTCAACCACTTTTGGCAGTCAGGGGTAAGAAGTTCATTAATCTCAGAAAGACTCCAAGTTTCAAAATAGACATGAAAAATATTCATGAAAGGTTCTTTCTGCTTCCTGATGGATGGTGGCAATAGGATGCTTGGACACCAGCAAAAAGAAACGTAGCATGATAGTGACAATTTCCATCAAAAAAAAGCAGTGCAAATGAAAGATTTGGTGCTGGTATCAGATAGGGGGCACAGTCCATTTTATCTTTATAGGATACAGAGTGCAACAGTCTGCATTAGACCAATCAGAGAAATCTCCCAAGGGAGTTTATTCTTCTGCAGGTTTAGATTTAGCACATAAATGGATGACATTCATTAGCAGAAAGGGATTATTGTGGTACCTTCCAAACAAGGTGCCCGCTCACTGAATCAGGTAAATAGTAAAGCACTTTTCATTCACAAGTACACTATTTTACGGAATGAATAGTTCCCTCATAGTGTCTACTACAAAGACATGCAAATAAATGTTGCAGAATCCTTTTTCTGGTATTGTTTTAAAAATAGATGTATACATTTGACTGAACTAACAACTACCTTTCTAACCCAAGAACATACCAACAAAAGGAAGAGAAAGAAAAAGCACAGCATAGAAAAGCTCAGAGACATCACTCCTGAGTAAAGCCTAACAAGAACTGCTAATACAATACTAACTGAAAAAGACCTCAAAGTGGGAGAAGCTACCCTCCTACCATTTGATTTCTCCTTTTTTTTTTTTTTCCCAGAAAAAGAAGAGCTTGTACCTAATTTATAAATAAACAGAATTAACTAAACAGAATTAAAAGATACTGGGCTCCATGACTGATTTCTCCTTCTAACTGAAAGAACCTGAAGAATACTAGTTTTTGGATAGTCTCTTGAATCAAAAAGATGAACCAGTAGATTTTGTGAGCAATTCATCAACTTTATTAAATCTTCAAAATTTTGCAAAGATAAAGTGGATGGAAAACTGTTCGTGGAGCCTAGCTGTCAATGATTCACTATCAAATTGGAAAGATGTATAGAGTAGGGGTCTTTTTTGTGTCTGGGATTAACTGTGATTTGGGTAACAAATCAAAAATTAAGCAACAAAAAAGAATTTGAAGACTATAATAGATTACAAGCTAAACATCAACAGCATCATTATGACAACTGATGTTTTATTTATTTATGTTCCCATTAAAACGGGAAAGCCTGGATCAAGTGGAGGAAAGGAAAGAACAACTTGAATGTCCAGAGGGAAAAGATGCTACTATACAGTGCAGGGAAGGGCAAAAATTACGAGGACAAAAATTATGAGAGTGGGCAGGAGGCAATTTGTTAATCAGTCTTTTTTATTTTCATTCTGCCTAATCTTGTCATTTTGAGCATTTAATCCAGTTTCATGTCATGTTCTGTTGCTTTTTCTATTCAAATGGCAATTTCAGTATGTCCTGTGCTGCTTTAGCATAATAGTGGTGTTGTAACAAGGATGATATAAGGATAAAGGGAGAGATAAAATGTATTACATTACCATCTGTTGCAAAAAAATAATAAATTTGCCTGCAAAGGATGAGTATAAATTCAGACCATTTTGCTGAAGCTAGCTACTAGTAAAATATTAATTTTATGAAATTAATAGCTCTTGAAATTTAGACAATGTACATTACATAAAATTCAATACATTTTTTGCTGCCTTTTAAGTATCAAATTACATATACATGGTCTATAATGCACTAAATTCAAAATGAAAACAGCATAACTTATTGCCTCTTAATGTAGCATTTACTCAAGTAATATATTTATTTCATCACACAGGTACTAGACTATGTAGTTTTCCATGAAAGTTATTAACATGATGCAGATATTGATTTATTTCTAACGGCGTACACTAGAAGAAAACAGGATATGAGGAAAGATTCACAAGTCAAGAAATTCAATTAGAAGTGTTAGAGCAAAGGTCTTTATTTCAAGGACATAACAACAAAGGCTAGAAGAAGTGGAAAGTTCATTTTGTGAATGTATGACAGTCCTCTAACCAACAGCAGTGGAAGTACTGAGTTAGGCTGATGTCAACTTGGTGATAAATAAAAACACTTGGTGAAAAGAAGCAAGTCATTATGGACTGAGTGGCTTTTGTTCAAACCTCTGTCCAGTTTTTAATATTTTTACCTAACCTACAAGGCTAAACAATGTTACTATGCGTTATTAAAAATGAAGGAGAGAGAGTGTGCATGTTTGACTTCTTGCTATTTATGTGTTTGACTATCTGCTGTTTACATGAGAAAAACAAGGCTTGACTGGAAGGTTTACTGCTAGAAGGGATATATCTGTTCTCAATAAATCTTATAATATCAAAAGGTGTCCCTTCTGATAAGTATTTTCTGCTACGCAGGCATAAATGACTAGCCAGTAAACAAGAGATAATATGATACAATTCTGCTTCTGTGGAAAAATTCTGAAAGCTATTCCAAGAAGCTGAAGCCAGTGTCAATGCAACAACCTCTATGGTGACCGAAGTCATATATTTATCTCTGAATTATGTATAAAGTTCAACAAAGGAAAACAAACACGTCAGTGGAAGAGAAGAAATGTGAATAAGTGATGAAAAGCCAAATTGACCCATAAAGCACAAGTACGAACTGTTAAAGATTATGGTAAGAATAAATGAGTCATAGTTCCCTTTTAAAAATTGACAAAATGACTGAAAGACCTCATTTATGGAATCTTATGCAAATTGCTTACTTCGGTTTTCCACTGCACGTTTTTTTCCTGAGTTGGGAACAACTTCTAATACTAAGGTTACCCTATATTTCCCATTAATGGTTTACAATGTTATCAGAGTTAAACAAGTTGGCCTTAAATTTGACATGCAGAATAACCTCTGTGGAAAGACTTTTTGGAAAAAAAAAATCAGCCAAATGATCTGATCATTTTCTAGAATAAGTCTAAGAAAATAAGTTTTCACCATCATTAAAAATAAGGAAAACAAAGCAGAAATGTAGAATATATTTTAGAATGTTATACCATTTAGTTTTATTTTATTTGGGTAAGGATGGGGGGTGAAGATATCTTGTACTAGGCATATGCTTCTTGTTGACATATCAAAAATTCTACCACAACTGAAAATCTATAGAAAAAGTATGGGAGTGGCTGGAAAATAAAGTACTCCCCAAAATGCAGTTTCCATACTTTCAGTAGACAGGAGGATTTCTGTAAGGTGAGTCCTGGACTTTTGCAGCTGCCTTGGACTGAGAAGAAAGGGGGTTTGTACTACAACAATACTGGAAGCTGTGGGCTCACCATATCCTGGCACTGGACTGAAAGTGAAAATCTCTCTCCCTCCTGTATACTTCACTTGAATGCACAAGAGATTAGAGAGAGATGGACTGTGCAGCTTCATGCTATGTTCAGTATGATCTAATAGCAGGATAGGAAAGGGGCAGTCCTATTTTCCTCTTCACTACAAATTCTCGCCCCTTCCTTTCTACTGACCTTAGGTCCAAGGCAGAGAGAGAGAGCTGGGCTAGCAAACCAATCTGACAGGTCCGAGCTGGAAAGAACCCAAGGTAAAGCAACTTAAAATAAGAACTTTAAGAAAAACATGAACTACGAACAAAGCCTGCTTAGGATATGAGAGATGTACATTCTTATTATAAAGAGGGCAGAAATTGATTGCTCTCCATTGTCACTGTGGGAAAGGCAAGAAGAAAGCTGTACTATTCACTCCAAAGGAAATTTAAACTAGGATTTAGGAAAAACTTCTTTTTTTAAAACTCTAGCAATGATGAAATGCTGGAAAAGGATACCCAAAGAGCCATCTCCATCAATTAAAGTTTTAAAGAACAAATTAGACAAATATCTGCAGAGAATCTACTTCAGTGTAAATTTTGGATTAGATGATCTCTTAATGTCTCTTCTGGCATTACATTTTTAAGGATTCCATTTGATATGTAATTGATATCTTAAATTCTAAAATATCTCTAGTATTCTAAAAGTTTCCTTAACACAGAAAATTCTGCAAAAGAAACTGAGTTCCAAAAGGTTTCTTCTATCATCATCTGTTATTAGTGCCTCAGGGGCCACTTACCTTGGATTTTTCCTGCAGCTATTGAGTCTTTCTAAAAATCATGATGCAATTACCTCTATAGCTAGAATACTACAAAAACAAGACCTCTCTATTCTCATTCCCCTTAAGGCCATGATCACTGAAAAAAATAATGTGGTTCTCTATTAAGCACACCATCCCCAGCAAGAATATGCCCCATGTATGCTTCTGCTTCACAAAATATTCTTACCACTTAGAAAAAAAATCAGAGAAGAAATAGGGAAGCTACAGATAGCCTATGGTAACAACCTTCAATTACTAACAAACAAAATATACATTTCAGATTAATTGATTTGGACACGATATGCACTGTTATAGATAGAGAAAGCTGGGGTACATGGTACCTCATCTAAACACTGAAATGCAGGACTTGCTGTTACATCAGTGGATCCCTCATCTCGGCTATAAACTGTTGGAGCTAGAGCACAGATAGGTTGCTCCTTCTCAAWTTCCAATTCTGTGTCACTGGAACTGGAACTTTCTTCACCAGCCTGACTCATTGTTTGAAGTTCTAGGAAGTAACAAAAATACCAAAATACAGTTAATTAGATCCAGGGAAATATATGACTGTGCAAGATAAACGTGTCGTGTAAAGAACACAACATTGACATGTGAGACCCACRTTCAGACAACAGAAGTCACAACGTGAGCAAACCAGGTGGGTCTACAGTTACAACTTCATGAAAGACTTGTAAGAGGCTGCACTATCACTCTATCATTGTTTGAGTATTTTTAAAATCCTCTAATAGTTGGCTATGTTACCATCACATAAATGTTAGACAACATGCAAAACAGTATTTCTTAAAGAACAGGCATTGTATAATAGGTTTAGGCTGGAAAAGGCCTGGTGGGGTCATCTAGTCCAATCCACTCCTCAAAGCAGGGCTAACTTCAAAACTAAATTGATTTGCTTTGGGCTTTGATGAGTTGAGTTTTGAAAATCTGTTAAACTGGGGAGTCCAGCCGTTGCCTTCAGGCAGGTCCTTATAAAGGAAATCCCCAAGTGGATGGGACTCCTACAGGTATAACTGCTATGAACTTTTCTCTGTCATTTCCATAAGGCTAATCCAAGAACGTGTTTCCCCTTCTCTCCATCCAACATAAGCCCACTCTTCACGGTGTCCCTGGACCTTGCAGGGAGTAATGACATAGAAAAGGAACCCCTTCACAGAACATAGAGATCTTGAGGACAAGAACTGGTCTAACTTGTGTGAGTAATATCATTAAAGTTATTCATGTCTGTAAGTCATTGCATGGCCATACTTAAAAAAAAAACAAAACCAAACCCAACAAATAAAATGAGAAAACATGATATAAAATCTGAGAATAGGAGGTAGAAAAATACTGGAAAAAATAATTATTCTGAGATCTCCTCATGTCAGAGCTCCTATGTAGTACTAATGTTTCAGTTATGTAGCAGGTTATGCTTTTAGTATCTGTGACCTTTGCTAAAATAATATGACCCTGAAAAATGTCCAAGTGAACTAATGCAAGAGTAATAATAAAACTCATAGGATTCAAGCTGTATTTTGATCCCTCGTACAGTGTGGGAATCCCTTTTTTCTTCCCCAAAAGAAGGAGCTTTAAAAGAGGCTAAAATCCAAATTTTATAATCGTAGCTTGGTATAAGCTTTATCCTGAAGAAAGCTCTTTTTCAAATTAGGTAACACAGTTTTTAATAAATACACAGAAGCAAAAAAAGAAAGTTGGAACAAGTAGGGTTGTTGGAAAAGAGAACTTTCCTACAATTATATTTGAGAAAATCCCACTTTCATAGATCTCATTTAGGAATAGAAATCTCTAAGATTCTTGCATTAGGAACAGCTAGATCATGGACATTTATTAATTACTTCTGAGCAAGATGAGACCTAATGTCATCAAGTTACTATAACTTCATGTAACTTCACTTTGCGTTTACTGTCTCAGTCCAGCACTTGAGAATTATGTTCCCAGGCATCAATCATCAGAACTGTCTGAGGTGTGTGAAAATGCCGAGATGGAAAAAGGAAATGGGAGGTGGAATACAAGGGGATACAATGCTCCTGGTACCCTGATAAGACAGCAATGTCCATCAGGTTGGTACTTGTCATTATATCAAATGCCAAAATAGCTGCCAAAAACATCTTCTGGCATAACAGTATCTTAAGAGTTTTGTATATTCAAAGAGTTCTAAAATATTGACCTTTTGCATGAAGGCAGCATGAAACAAGACACAAACATTTCAGGAGAAAGATATAAGAGATATGGGATGCCTAAAGAGAGGCAATAAGCATCTTACAGAGGGAAGAGAGGGGAAAAAGGACTTCTAAGGCACACAGAAATCTTGCCATGACATAGTGAGATAGGGGAGCCATACAGTATTTGTAGAGCAAAGCACAGCGGGAAGTGGAGACGGAGCATACATGGAGGAATTCAAGAATTCCTTCGCAAGTTCACTAAACTTGGCTGTAGATGAAATGAATGGACAAATCAGTATCACAGTATTTTAGTTCAAAATTTTGGGAGAAAGATTGCCAACTTCTGCAAGCCTTCACCTGACACCAGCAGGTCTTTCTAGATTAATAATTATGCAGAATAACTATTATGCAGAGAACATTGTATTCTGCTGTAGGACAAAATCATTATAAAACCCGTATCAGCTGCCAAAGATGCAGAACCGACCTCAAATTAGTCTTGACATCATTCAGCCTTTCACATAATATATGGGAGACCCTTCTCTTTTAAAAGAGAGCTTTTTATTATAAATCAAGGACAATCAAAATTAAAACTGTAATAAAATCAAGAAGAAATTTTGAGAATATTTCAATAGTATATACCAGATTTCTCCAATGAAACAACCAGAGCAATTTTGCATTCCAAAGCCAGAAAGCTGACAGTTAAGAAAAATAAAATTTCTTTTGATAATTGTGGTGGGAAAATGGACATAAAAATGTTATGTGTGTGTGTATCCACCTTTTGAAAAGTCACTTGTCTATAAAGGTAGTGAAATTTAAACTGGCAAGTTTATGACTTTCTTCAGTGCTGTTTGGAATTCCTTCAGGAACATTTTGACTTTTAGAGAGATTTCAGCAACTGTATTTGCTTATGGAAAAAAAAGCAATTTCATGATCCCTCCTGGAGGAGTCAAAACATTGTGAAACAACTGTAAACATCATAGAGGCCAAGAAATAAACTCTGAAATACTGTACATAAACATGTATACACATTTATAAATAAAGAGCAATTTTTCATCTATAAAGAACTGCTGAATATTTTAGCATATGCATTTCATGTTTATGGCTGCTGCTGCTGCTTTATTTGTTCCTCTAAACATATTGGAAGAATTTAGACAGTGGGAAAAGCATAGTGGCAGAAACTCTAAGCAGAACAATGCCAAAACCTGAGAGCTTCATGGGTGTAGGCATTTTTGTCGATACTTGTATGTGAAACATACAGTTGATGCCAGTCAAAAAATACACTTCCTCGCAGTACGGTAATACAAAAGAGTCCTCGCCAAGACTCCAATTTGCTGGGCAGGGAAAGAACAAAAAACAATCTTCTGAATCTGAAAAGTTTATAATATTGTGTTAAGACACAACTATAGACAGCTGAGACAGAGGAAAATAATTAGACAGCCTTAGCTAGTGTGATAAGCGCTAGTCTCCACTCCTTTTTAAGAGGGAAGGGGACAGACCGTAACAAAAGATACGTACGATTATTGGACATTAAAATAAGTTTAGCATTTTCTTCAATTACGTACTACATAATTAAATTTAAAATTCAGCTTATACAAAATTGGATATATAAAGTTCAAAAAGCAAAGTGGAAAAATTGTATTTTTGCAGTATCTGATAAATAGTCTAATTCAAATAGAAATGAAAGTTGGCATGATTTCTAAATTTACAGAATAGTTCAACAAATATGGATGTTTTCAAACTGTAGAACTGCAAATGATATCACAGCCTTGATCCAACACACAGAATTGCAGAGAAAGGCAATTACAAGTCTGTTTTGGAACCCGGGTCAAATCAGGCTGAGAACTGTCTTGTGAAACAGCTTCAGGACAGCAATAAAAATAAAAGTCTGAACTCAGATTCCCAAGACTAAGGCCAGCATCTTTACTTCAGTATCTCTCTAGCAAACAGCAGTGTTCATACACAAGTCAGTGCAGAATCCAGATAGGTGACACTTAGCTGCATTGACTCTTTCCAGAGTGACAGATGCAAAAAGTAGTACAATTTCATTACGAACATGAAGCGGTGCAGCTCCATGTATGAAGTTGCATCGACTAGACTAATTAAGAAGACACAAAATTTATAAAAATCTCTGTTGAGGGAACTACACTTCCAAGTGATCGACTTCATTAACATGATGAACCCTTTAAACTTTGTCTTAATCCCTTGCATTTATAAAATTAGAATCATAGAATCATTTAGGTTGGAAAAGACCTTTAAGATCATCGAGTCCAACTGTAAACCTAACACTGCCAAGTCCACCACTAAACCATGTCCCTAAGCACCACATCTACATGTCTTTTAAATACCTCCAAGGACGGTGACTCAATCACTTCCCTGGGCAAGCCTGTTCCAATGCCTGACAACCCTTTCAGTGAAGAAATTTTTCCTAACATCCAGTCTAAACCTCAGGATATTTATCTACATCTTCATGCTATCTCCTTTTGCACGCAAATCTTAAAAAATAAAAATTACTTGGAAAACAAGACAACTGACTTAGCRTTTCACACTGAATTAGTTAGAAAAATTATGTAATGTAGTTGGAACATCAGAACGGCAATATCTAATCAGACCAAAAGCTGATCTAGCTCTGCACACTTCCAGCCAACACTGGATGCTTGGGAAGGGACAGAAGAATCCACCAGTCACAGTGTGGTGATGCTTCCCTGAACCCATCCCCTCTCCCCTTGAACTCATGCAAAACTTCCAGTACCTGCAAAATCCAGGGGAATGGAGATTTTCATCTTACCTCTGCACGACGTGAGTAACCAATGCTTTTTGTTTGTTTTGAATCTGGCTCCTGGGTGCCACCTATGTTCTATGTTCTTTTACTGGATGAGTCACCGAATAATCACAACCTTTCTATGCCACTAGGTTTTTTCTAACGTATCTTCATTTGATAATCCTTTTTCTAGGGTGAAGAAGCCAATCTACCTGCTGTCACTGGCATGAAAGCCCTTCTCTGCCTTCCACTGTCCTTGTCATCCTTCTCCAAAACTTCTCCAGTTCTACCATATCCTCTTCAAGGAGAAGGGAAGAGATGAGAGCTACAAATAATGTTAATAACATAGGAGTACCATGGATTTATTCAATTGCACAGTGATCTTCTTTTCATCCCCTAAAATTTTATTTCCTAATGCTTCTTTCCTAAAGTTAAAACTTACAGTCTTGCAAGCAGCAGATCTGTTTTAACTGGGCAGAGCCTGTGCTTCAGCATGAAGGGATGTGTCTTTAAACGACAAAGCTATGCCAACATTAAATGATCATTAAAATTAAAATTACATCACGTACAATAGGGCATTATAATATGCATGTAATTCAGAATGGATTGTTTGATTAGACTGTACAACCTCATAGACAACTACTTTGGGGAAATGAGAGCACACCACATACCTAAACTGCTTAACAATTTCTGTTATAAGTTCCGTTGTTTCCCCTTGTTTTCAAGTCTCTGCTGTTTGGGATGGAATCACCCTGAGCCACACACAGACTTTATCTGCTGGAGGTCTAATTAGATATGGCTAAGATAGGGAGAATTTGAATGGTAAGTTTGCCACTTCCCTTTTCACGTGGTTTCCATGAGGAACTTAATTTCCTCAGAAAATTTCTGGTAGCGTGACAAACAAAAAATCCCTGAAATCCAAACCATTGTGTGCTTTGGAGACTGCCTCTCTCTGCCATCCCTGAGAAGAAATGGTTACCATCACTACACACACACTAAAATACCGAGGGGAAAACAAACAAAACATGCTTTGCCTACCCACTGAAACCTAGACACGCCTTGAGAAGAAGGCTCAAGGAAGCAGTTCAGAATTACATCATTGAAAAAATACAAATTACAAAATACAAATAAAGGAACTGAAATAGTGTAATACAAATATTTCATAACAGAAATACATGAGAATTTTTATAAACTTGGAAAAAATATCCTGACTACAAAATTCTTAAACCTTATGATACGGAGGAACATTAAGAAGTAGCTAGCCCTGTGTGCGGTGAACCTTGCCCGAATGCCGGATGCTAACTTGAAAAGAAGTGTTATGCATCTGCAGGTAGGAGCCTCAGCATGAGCGTAACACCAGCAAGAACACTCCTGCAGGGCAGCTCCGTTTTCCTGAGCAGTGAAGTCACATTATTTCTTCATTACAATTATAGCAAATGGGTGAACTTAATCCTGCCAGGCAGACTAAGTTGATACCCTGTGGGTACCTGAAGCAGTCTGATCTTATTCTGTGATTAATTCCAAATATAAAAGTTAGAAAAATGTATTCTTTCTACAGCCCTCCTGTATATCCTTTTTATTTAATTCCTCTTCCCTTGAAATCCCTCTTTCACTTGCCTTAGCCTAAAAGTGCCTCTAATAATGCTTTGGTTCTAAAATCTATTTTATAACACTTTATAAGGTCTAGTTTTTGTTATCTTTTGCATGAAATACAAAATATTCTTTGGCTTACAACAACACTGTAAGTACGTATCTGGCAAAATAGCTAATAAGCATTGTAATTCATTAAGGAATCATGCAGGCATCTTGAAATTGGAGCTCTAATTAAATCTTCATTTATAAATTTGATATAGTTTTCCTTTCCTGCAAGTGACAAGTCAGAAAATTAAAGATGAAAATAAATCTCATTTTACTGTTGGACTCTGCTACATGCCATACCAGCTGATATGGGGTCAGCTCAAATTCAATCATGAAAATGAAACTGGATCAATATTATAGCCAAATATAGATGGTGTAAGTAAAACATTAAAAACATGAGGCTTCATACATATGGAGAAAGAAGAACTTTTTCCTAGCAATTACTTTTATCTGTTTTCTTCAGTATTTTTAACCATGTAAGTATGCTTAGACTGTATCTAATAAAAAAACTCGACACAAAACAGTGAAACATATACATAGCTAAGGCTTAAGCATCTTTGAATGGTTTCTTGAACAAAGTTCTCAATTATGCAAAACTCGACAATATTAAAGATGATGCATAGCGTAGTACAGAGCCCAACCTGATAAACCTCTGCCTACTCAAGGAGCATCAAATACCAAGATACTGGGTATTTGATATTGTAAAGGGGGCAGTGGGAAAGCAGCGCTAATGTTTAAGAGGAGGTAGGAGACGACGATAAGGAACAGCAGCACCGAAAGGGGTGGCAGCGCTAAGCCTCACCCAACCAAAGACAGGATTCCCTTTGAACAGTTGGTTAACAGAGTTATTTGTTGAATTGGCTGTCATCTAGTGGAATTATAGCACACTGCACCACGTTTCTTACAGGTCTGTAACTGTTTCCCTGCCAAATTATCTAACATTTAAATTTGGTATTTGGTCTCAAGAGTGACAATTTTGTAGTATTTTTTCCCAAAATCAGCTATTTCTGAAGACTTGAAAAAAAAAACTTCTATCCCCCATCATGTCCCAAGATATTTCTTGATACATTTTTGTCTTTCTAGAATTCTATTTTTCTATACTAAACTGTTATATGGCAGGCTGGCCCTTTTTGTGTTTCATCTAATGATTTTTGAGATTGAATAATGTAAACCAATGAATAATTTAACTTGAAGGGCTTTATTGATTAATATGAATCTTTATTAAACTTTCCACAGTGAAAATTACAGACAGACCAAAAAGCTAGGGCCATCTTCTTTCCTCTTGGACACTCGGACCTCATTTCAGATTCATAAATAATCAATGCCAAACAGTGATAAAAATGGAAATGAGGCTAATGAGATGAAAAGAGCTTGATGACCAAATATCATATTGCATGGCTTCCATGGTTATTTTTGGAAAAGAAGAAAAACAACACATGGAGTGCAAAAGGGAGCAAATCAATAAAGTAACAGCCCCAGATTTCATTATTTCTTGTGTTTAATGTAGCTAAGAAAATGCACCTTTCTATGCATGTTTCACTCTCATTATTGGCAGTAAACTACATCTATGACAAGAATGCAGCCCCTGACTTTACAACATCTATGCCCACATCCCCCACCTTATTTTTTTTAATTTTTATACAATGATAATGTGGGCTATGAAGTCCATGGAAGTCTTTTTAACTGAATTCCCCACTTGTTTGTAAACCTATAAGGACAATTGTCTCATGACATATTTGTACAGAACTCAGAAAAATATTTATTTGGCTGGCTTTAGAACTGCTAGGCTGTATGTTAACTGCTAAAAAGCAGTCACAATAAATAACATGTTAACCAAGCCATCCTGACAGAGAGCAATTTTGGAGCTCCGCAATACCACTTCTGAAAAAACTGTTTTTCCAGCTCATCTGCCAAACTGCTGCTTTATCCTCTGACCGAGGACATTTCAACACATGCAGTCTCACTGTAGGCTTAAGCGTAACAAAGGCCAGGCTGCCACCCAAAGCCCTGCCATTTCCCCCATCCCATTCCTCTCTTTTTCCCTGCCTCCTCCTTGCAGGTGTTAAATCCCGTGGCTGCAGAGGCTGCTGCATCAGGGAGCTGAGCAGGCTGAAACCCAACCAGCACGGCTCTTCCACTGGAAACTAACGCTTGGCTGCACCACCATCAGCCCAGGGGGACCATGGAAAACGCCCTCACGCCCTGAGGTACCTCGTTTTCTCACGCACGAAATGGCACCTCCCCGGGCCCCACGCGGGGGGAAGTCTCGCGGCACCCAGGGACGCCGGCGGGGAGGGTGGGCCCCGGCCCACCCGGGACTCCTCAAACAGGACCGAGGCGGCCCCGAGGCGCGGCGCCGCTGGACTCGCAGCCCGCCTCTACGTTGGAGCCGCGGTTTTGCCTCCCCCGCCCCCGGCCGCCGAAGCCCCTCCAGGCCGCGCAGCCCCCGGCGCCCGGCCCGCCGCAAGGGCCCTACCTGTGCGGCCGCGGCCGTCCCCGCCTCGCCTTGCGGCGTCCCCCGTTCCTATGGCGACGCCGGCTCGCCTCCTTCGGCCTACCTCAACCGCCCTCGGCCCTCACCCTCGCTTCTGATTGGCTCTAGCATCCCGCCCCGCTGCCCAATAGAAGCAGACCACGGAAATGCTCCGCCTTCCCCTTTCGCTGATAGGCCGATGAGTACGACCGGTGAGACCGACGAGAATCGTTTTCGGGCGATTGTCGTTCCTTCCGCGCGCTGGCGAACTACCACTCCCAGGAGCCTCCTCGGCCAGCGGGCGGGGCTGGCGCCTGTCGTCGCCGGGGCGCGCGCCAGCGGCCGCCGCCTGTTTACCAGCCGCCCCGGTGCCGCTCCCCGCGTGCGGCCGCGTCACGTGACCTGGCGGGGTGGGGGTAACGGCCGTCCGCCGCGAGGAGCGGCTCCGCGTCCCGTCCCGCCTCGCCTCGCCTCAGGGGGCTTCTGCGGCGGCTCCCGGCGCCGGCGGCCCCGCCGGGCGGCATGAGGGCGCTGCCCCCGCGCTGGGGGCCTCTGGCGGTGCGGGCGGCGGGCGGGTGGTGGGGGCCGCCCGTCGCCCGCCGCGGCTGCAGCGGCTCCGCCGAGGCCGGCGGCCGTAAGCCCCTTCAGGAGTGGGCGCTGGCGGTCAGCCCGCGGGGGCGGCTGCGGGTGCGGCTGCCCTGCCAGGTGAGCGTACGCCCGCTGGACCCGCAGCGCTACCCGGGCGCGGACCGCGTGCTGGTCGCCGTAAGCGGCGCCGGCGGCAGCCCCCCGCCCCGCGGCAGGCAGCAGGACCGCGTCCGGGTGGAGTACGACGAGGCGCTGGGGCAGATGGCGATCGTCGCGGACGGCGTGGACAGCAAGGCCGCTGTGGACGTCAGGATGCCCGTGAAGTTCGGTGGGTGAAGTGGGGGTGGGGGTCCCCCCGCGCCCTCGGCGGGAGAGGCGCCTGCACGGCCGGCTGTCAGCCCGCTCCTTCCGGCATGCTGGCACATGGAGCCCGAGGGCAGACGGGATCGCTCCCTTAGGTGGGGCTCACCGGGGACTGTGCGGGCGCTGCCGCTGCTTCGGCTGGAAGCGCTGTTGGCAGCGGATATTCGGAAATGGCATCATGCCCCCTTTAATTAAGGAGGTTCAAAACGTCCCGGTTTTTTTTTTTTTCTGTGTTTCCTGACTTCTTAGGTGTTTGGATACATGATTTTTTGTTGACCTTTTGTCAGCCATAGTTAATGCTGAAACTTGTGTAATTAAGTGGTAGTTGCAATGCACACTTTTGTTTTTGCTCTGACAGCTGGTGTTCCAGAAAAGACGTAACTGCAGCTCAGCTGGGAGACAACAGTCCTCAGTATGTGCTATGCACACCTGCAGTTCAAGGGTTGTTCCCAGTAGGGTTGTTGGACCTACCAGCTCCATTAGTGGTTGTTATGCTGAGTGGCCATCCACAGGGATCAAAAAAGTCTGGAAGGTAACAATACAGATGAAATGCCAAGAAGGGCTCCCTTGTCTAGTTCAAGTCCTGCATTATCTTTTTGGGCACAAGRCGAAAATCTGTGCAGGTTTCTAGTACGGAATCTGCAAACAACTTGAGAGAGCAGCTGTAGTGGCTGAAACTAGTAAAYGTCTGTGCTGGACTGAAATACTGACAGTGGCTCTAAGTTTAGGGAAGGAAAAGGGCAAGCTTGCTAGGATAATTCCCCTCAGTTAGCTGAGGTTTAGGGAGTACTTGACTCAGAGAGATTTGTGTTTAGTCATTGATGTGTTTGTTTTCCTCTGGATTTGTGTAATTGCCTATACTGTKCAGAGTAAGTTTTACCATGCTGGAAAAACTTTTTTCAGTGTACAAAAAACCTGGTCCTTTGGTGTGCTTCAAGTGGTTGTTCAAGACTGCTGCTTTATTTCATTTGATGGTCTGCTGCAGTTGTGGTATGAGAAATGGTGAATAATCTCATTCTACTTATGCTTCATACRTGTCATCTATGACTTTTGTAGAGCATGGTGTTATATTCTCTTGGTTACCAGTTTTCCAAACCCTTACAGCAAAGACATTCTGCACCTTTTATCTTCTCTTACATTTTTTTTTTCCTATACCTTGAATTCTGCTATGTTGTTTTTTGGTTTTTGTTGGTGTTTTTTTTTTTCTTGTTTTCATTTAGAAGGACCTGAACTGTACATCATTCAAAATGGAGAAGTGCTATGGATGTATCATAGCAGCTTTCTCTTTCATTTTCTAGTCTTATTCATCCCTATAATTTACTACTCTTTTTTTTTTTTTTTTTTTTTTTTTTTTGGAACACTGTTGATAACTGAAGGGGTGTTTCTTAGATATGTTTACCAAACTTACGGTCTTTTTTGTTTCCTAACAACTGACAGAGAGACAAACATTCTGTAAATAAAATCAGGGGCTTCTCCCCCTCCCTGCCCTCAGTGTGCTTTACTTTGTCTATGTTAGAATGGCTGTACTGATTTGTACCATGAGTCCAGCTAGTCCACTGTCCTGTCTCCAGCAGTAGTCATAAATAGATGCTCAGGGAAGAGTAAGAACAGGACAAACATAAATGATATTTCATCTAAGTGTTCTCTTGGCTGTCAACTGTTTTCAGCTCAGGGGATTTTCTTAGCCTGATACAGCTCAGCCGTTCAGCCTCTTACGAGTGTTCACTTACACATGTAAACAGTTTCAGGGTGAGAGCTTCCTGGCAAACTCCATGTCTCTTGGCAGAGTCCCACAAGGCATACCATCCATTCAATTTCCTGCTATTTTATCATTCGAGTATGTGGTATTCCAAGATCATTCTGCAGTTTGTCAGTGAGTTTTTAACTAGTCTGAATAATGTAGTGTCGTTGATGAAACTTTTCAACCTTGGTATTTGTGCTGATTTCCAAATTCATGTAGTGTTGAAGATTATGCATAGTTTATAGCTAAAAGACAATATAGGACTAAGGATGTTGTCAAAGACATCTGAAAATTCAAGTTCATTCTCTTAAACAGATCAACTGTTACGTATATATTCATTGACTCTTTCACTGAACTATAGCAGGACTTTCTTCTCTAAAGACTTTTGTAGTTTTGACTCTTCCCTAAGAATTGTCAGTTACATTCTTACAGCTTTTTTTTTTTTTTTTTTTTCCCCCTCCTTGGCAAGTGCAAAGATTACCTTGGCTTGTCCGTTGTACATTCACAGAGTCCATCCCAGGATTACAGACGGACAAACCAAAACCCAGCATCCCATTTATTATCCTTCATTTCTCTGCTACCAGGTGTGTCTGGTTACTGTAGCTGTTAGTAATGTAATATTTCAGTTTCTCCAGGATCTCTGAGTGACTATTATGTGTTACTGCAGACGTGGTTACTCTCGGAGGGTAGAATTCATTGTATTAAGATCTGGAGAATCTCAGCCTTCAAAAAGAGTTTCAGTGTGGGGAACCTTCCTAAAGGTCTCAATAATGAATCCTGATTGATGGGGGGGGGGAATCATTTAGCTTTTGTCCTGTCTTTGATATTCTTATTATATTCTGAATGTCAGCCAACCCTGCAGACTGTCTTACAGCCTTCCTTCTTGAAATAGGTTTTATTAGTTTGTAGGTTTCTAAGCCGTTCCACTTGTGTTTGTGGTAAGCTCATGCAATTCAGGTTCCCTGGACAGTCTGTGGATTATAATCCCCTTCTGCTAGTTGCTGTTTGTCACCCCATAATTAGGATGATGTTAGTATTGTTTGTTCATGCTGTTATCCAGGCATATCCAGACATCTATTTCCTAAAATGTAATTTTTTTTTTTTTGTACTCAGTGAAGTAGAACTGCTACTTGCCATTGAGGTTCTACTTTAAGTGTTCTTTCAGCTCTGGTTTGGTTTTTGGGTTCTCTGAGTAGTAGTTTGTGCTTGGGTTGTTCTTTTTCTTTATTTAGGAAAGAATTATCCATTAAACATAATTGCATAAGCAAAAGATCCTGTCCCTTGTTAAAACAMATCTCAAACCAGAAAGAAACTGTTGTTGCTCTGCAAGCACTTTGGCTTTTCTCTGGTCTTCCTTGAACATGTGAGGAGGATGTTAACTGTGTTCTGTTTAGACAGTTTTATCTGAGCTCTCTTTCTGTCACATAGCTGTAAGAAGTTGATGTGAATGTCTTTACAGTATTCTAGCTTCTTTCTTGGTTTTGGAAGTTGCGGCATTTCATAATAGCTTTTGCAATTTAGGTTGGAGCTTATGCAGGAAGCTCTAAGTTAGCTAGAACTCCTTAGACCCTGAAGAGTATGTGCAGAAGATGCTAGATGATGAGCTTAAGTATGCACGCCTGAAGGTGCACAAGTCCATGGGACCCGATGAGATCCGTCTGCGGGTCCTGAAGGAACTGGCGGATGAAGTTGCTAAGCCACTATCAATCGTATTTGAGAAGTCATGGCAGTCTGGTGAAGTTCCCACTGGCTGGAAAAGGGGAAACATAACCCCCATTTTCAAAAAGGGAGAAAAGGAAGACCCAGGGAACTATAGGGCAGTCAGTCTCACCTCTGTGCCTGGGAAGATCATGGAACAGACCCTCCTGGAAGCTATGCTAAGGCACATGGAGGACAGGGAGGTGATTC
>JAYKAV010003310.1:1333717-1469378 GCA_035582835.1 Phoebastria nigripes | reverse complement strand
AACATCCTTCTCTCTAAACTGGAGAGGTATGGATTTGATGGGTGGACTGTCTGGTGGGTGAGGAATTGGTTGGCTGGTTGCATCCAGAGGGTAGTGGTCAATGGCTCAATGCCCAGATGGAGATCAGTGACCAGTAGTGTCCCACAGGGGTCCGAATTGGGACCAGTACTGTTTAATATCTTCATCAATGACATAGACAGTGGGATTGAGTGCACCCTCAGCAAGTTTGCAGACGACACCAAGCTGAGTGGTGCGGTCGACACGCCTGAGGGACGGGATGCCATCCAGAGGGACCTGGACAAGCTCAGGAAGTGGGTCCGTGCGAACCTCATGAGGTTTAACAAGGCCAAGTGCAAGGTCCTGCACCTGGGTCGGGGCAACCCCTGGTATCAATATAGGTTGGGGGATGAAGGGATTGAGAGCAGCCCTGCTGAGAAGGACTTGGGGGTACTGGTGGATGAAAAGCTGGACATGAGCCAGCAATGTACGCTTGCAACCCAGAAGGCYAACMGTACCCTGGGCTGCATCACAAGAAGCGTGGCCAGCAGATCGAGGGAGGTGATTCTGCCCCTCTRCTCTGCTCTKGTSAGACCCCACCTGGAGGTCTGCATCCAGCTCTGGAGCCCTCAGCCCAAGAAAGACATGGACCTGTTGGAGTGGTTCCAGAGGAGGGTCACAAAAATGATCAGAGGGATGGAACGCCTCTCCTATGAGGAAAGGCTGAGAGAGTTGGGGTTGTTCAGCCTGGAGAAGAGAAGGCTTCGGGGAGACCTTATTGTAGCCTTTCAGTACTTAAAGGGGGCTTATAAGAAAGATGGCGGCAAACTTTTTAGCAGGGCCTGTTGCGACAGGACAGGGGGGAATGGCTTTAAACTAAAAGAGGGTAGGTTTAGACTAGATATAAGGAAGACGTTTTTTATGCTGAGGGTGGTGAAACACTGGAACAGGTTGCCCAGAGGGGTGGTAGATGACCTGTCCTTGGAAACATCCAGGGTACGTTGGACGGGACTCTGAGCAACCTGATCTAGTTGAAGATTGTCCCTGCCCATGGCAGGGGGGTTGGACTAGATGACCTTTAAAGGTCCCTTCCAACCCAAACTATTCTATGATTCTATGATTTTAAACCAAAGGCAGCTTCTAAGCAGCCCAGTAGGGCAAGTACTAAAGATCCTCTATTTCTGTCTTAGTGTCTAGTTGAATGCTGTGTATAGTCTTTCAATATCCTACGCAATCTGATAATCCTCTCTGATATGTTTAACCTTCATAGATGATAGATGTCAATGAATTTTTCTTTAATCTAGCTTATTTATTTTCCTTCAGGTCACATGTATATGTTAGCTATTTATTCCAGAGTCAGTGTAGGCACATGGCTGTAGGTTTGGAGTCTGCTCAGCACATAAAGAGAACCCTGGGTCTTGGCATGTCAAGTTGCATGTGCTAATTAAAGCTGAAACCTGCTCTTTGATTTCTGGTYACAGTACATTGACTGAGTACTCAGAAGTAAACCCAACTGAGGTCTTGCATAACCAGAATTTGAGAATCATCTGACCTGTCTTACCATGTGGTTCTTATATTTTGCCTTAGTACGTACATATTATATTAGAATCATAGGATAATTTGGGTTGGAGAGAACCTCAGAAGGTTTCTAGTTCAACCTCCTGCTCAAAGCAGGGTCAACTCCAAGGTCAGAGGAGGTTGCTCAGGGCTTTATCCCATCTGGTTTTGAAAACGTCCAAGAATGAAGACTACACAACCTCCTTTGGCAAACTGTTCCAATGCTTTTTCCACATTATACCCTGGTGAAGAGAACAGATGCTTCTATGCCAAAGTCAAGGAGGAGAACCATGAGTGTTGAAATGGTGGCCAAGCTTCATGGAGTAGAATACCAAAGCTCTGTCCCCTCTGGCACAGGATCAAGCACTCCTGGTCTAGACCCACTTGTAAGCCAGTATGGGTTTCTTACTTTTTTGTTTGTTTGTTTGTTTTTATTATCAGTTCTTTCCTTGGGAAAACTTAACTCTTCCACGTTAGTCTTATTTAAGTCCATGAGATCACTTAGCTTTTTGGCTAAATACTGTAGATTCTTGTGGAACTAACTAAGCAAACTGAATGAATGTATGGGTCTTAAATGTTTTTGTGAATTACCAAAAACATAATTTTATCGTATCACTTAAACAATTTTTCTGCCTACTTATATGAGGGGAGAACCTCAGTTCCTGGGACTGCTTGTTTCTGCTTTTTGTTTCTCGTAAACGTTAGTGGAAAGCAAATGTGAATGTTTTCAACAGTGTATTTTTCTGAAGTCTTAACATATTAATGAGTTGGAAAAAAGATCATCAGTGTCTACTCCTAAGTATGGCAGACTTACAGCCTCAGAGTAGCARACACTATAATCTGATGCCCTCAATAAATAGTTTTTCCTGGACTGAATTATTTTACATGCACGCTCACTTACTGGTAAGCTTCCTCTATAAGCAGAGGAGTGGATCATCATGGAGTACTTCTAGTAGTCCAGGGCTGCTGAGTCACTTTAAAATAAGTAATTTTCCAGTCTATTTCAAATATTATAGCTTAAGGTGGTATTTCTGGGGTACCCCTGCCTACATTCTTATACCAAAGTTCTTTTTTTCCCTATGTACCTTATTTCCAATACAAGTCCTTTGCACCTCAAAGATCTTCATGTATTCTTTGAGGTTTGTGTAGCTGAAGTTGGCTTCAGCCCTCATTTTTGCTAAGGAGGGATCAAACTAGCTATTTTTGGAGTTTTGGCTCTGAAACAGATTGTATCCTGTTCATCCCTGCTTGTTGAAATTTTGTTAGCAATATTGTCCAGCTTTTAGCCTGCCTCTTTGTGGAGTCATTTATCCTTGCTTCAGGAAGCCTATTTGTGAGACAGAGGGGCTCCATTCCTTGTCCACTAATTTTTGCTCTATCAAGGCTAGCAAAGCGCTGTGACTCGGCAGAGAATCAAGGCACAAAGTATGTTTCCAGGAATCCCTGGTGTTTCTTAACAGCATGCTCATGAATCCCCAGACTTCTGTGTCCTCTTTTGGCACCCATCTTTGATACAGCTGGGATTACACTACTAATCTACCCCTCAAATGATGGCCATAATATGCCCTGCAGGATCAGAAGTTTTTATTAACCTTATTCTTATACAAGTCTTTTTAAGTTGGTATCATGGCTAAACTGACTGCTCTTAAGCCTTTTCCTCACCCCTTTTGACAGAAGCAATAAGGGCAAGAGGGTATCAAGCGGATTGAATTCAAAGATTTGCACAAGCAAACTGGCTTTTGGACTTCTCTCTTCTCAGAAAGCAAAATAGCAAAAGTCTTGGACGTAGATCCTCCCAAGGACCATGCAATTTTCCAGTGGGTGAATTGAGCAGTTTTGAGCAAGACAGCTTGTATTTCAAAAATAATATTGCTTTCTTTTTGAACTCTCCAGGTTTGTGCTGTGCAGGGACATACTGTTCCAAGCATAGATGTTTGGAGAGTGCCTCTATTTGCGTCTCTCTGGGAACTGTGTTTAAACAATCCAACTGCTCCCTGAGAAGTAAAACCTTATGGAAAAGTTATGTCTCAACTTCAGAACTTGTAGATCAGCATTGATCAAATTGAAATAGCTCAGATACCGCTCAGGTATTTTTAGTCTGATGAAACTGTTTAGGCTTTACCAACATAAAACCTTGTGGTGCTGGCCCTCAAGCCTCTGATGATAGTCACCAGTCCAGTTTGCCAGGTTTTGTGCTTTTAGATGCCTCAAAGCCTATCTTAGAGTTTACTTAAATTTAAGAAATACATAGTTTGATTAAAATCTTGGTTACCGTATCTCTTTCTTGGAATTCTTCTGTGAAGAGGCTAAGAAAACAGTGTCTGCAAATAAAACAGCTTTCTGGAAAACCTGCTTATCCAGTCCACCTCTTCTAGCCCTCTTTCTTAGGGAATTGTTACTTGCGAACAGTCTGCATCCTTCACTAAATTTAACCTCTTAGCTTACTGTGGCAATAAGGTAGCACTCTTGCAGCAAAGGTGTAACATGTTTTAGCTCTGCCTCTTGGATTCTCCTGGTTTGTCAGGTGGCAAAGCTTCCCTTCATTGTTAATTGGAGCTCTCAGTCTCTTGTCTTCATGGTCTACGAGCTACTGTTGTCATGGTTCTGGCATCTGTCCCAAGCAGCAGCATGACAGTATTGATCTTCAGCCTCCGCTGTGTCGCGGGTCTGACTTGGGGAATCTCATTGGGGCAGACCTTGTTATGCATACTCTGATTCTTCTCATATTTCTGGTCACCTTAGCAGATAGTGGAGGTGAAAGAAAGACTTTCACAGGTGCTTAAATGAAGGTTTCTTTCCCAGATAATCTCCTTTTCTTTAGAGAGTAGTAGGCTCACTTTCTCTCTCTTAGTCCTTCAGTTATGTGTCTTGCAGCAAACACTTCTGACTCCTGTTCAATTTTTCTTTTTCTTCTTTCTGCCTTTTATCCTTAGAAGAACAAAAACACTTTTTTCYTCTCCTGCCTTTACCTTTTGCCAGTCGTTATGGTGGTCATTAATATAAATGATTATTAATATAGTCAGAATCCCCAGACTGCACATTCTCAAACTTCTTCCTGATTCTTTAAACTCAGAGGTGAGCTCAAGTGGCAGAAAAATGCTTTTGCTGCTCCTGCGTGAAGCACTATAAGCCCATAAGTTAATCCCTTGATGACAGAGTTATCTACAAGACCTAGTGACTTTTCTTTGTGGGAGCCTATGAACAGTAATAAGGTGAGGTGATTCAGACTAGAGGCAAATATGCTTCTTCATGCCGGGGGGGTAAGTCAGGCCTTCCAGAAGGCTAGGGAAGAATGACGCATGCAAACTCTTCTGTACCTGTTTTTGTGTTATGCTGCTTGCTAGTTGAAGCAGCAGACATCTAAGCAAGACCTATGTATTTGTGCTGTTGAATCTTATTACTCTACATGTTGCCTCAAACAACCTGCCAACCTTCCCACCCCAAAACCCATGCCAGGGTACCCAAATATCTCAGTAGAATTGCTAATAGAATTGGTGACTAGGGTAGCTATGAGATGGAGGTGGAGTTTGGGAGTGGGGAGAAAAAAAAAAACAAAAAACAAAAAAACAAAAAAAAAACACAACACAAAAAGAACCCCAAAACCCTCACTAAAGGACCACACCCTGCTGATTCCTTGGCAGATGTTACAGTCACTCTGCTGCCTCTTAATGTCCTCTCTTGAAGCTGGATGGCTATACACAGGCTTACAAAATTTTCAGTGTCAATTGTTGATAGTGACTAGTCATGCAATGGGAAGTATGTGGCCAAACTTTGCAAGAAGGTTCTTTAGTAACAAAGAAAGCTGCTTTTTTCCCCTGCTATATGTAGTTACTATATAAAGTGATCAAGTACTCTGTTAAATAGATCTGACTCTTCTCATTCTGTTGCTAATAAAACTCTTTTAATTCTAGATTTGGATATCAAAACATCAGGGACTGGCTGCGTGAAGATTCAGAAGATAGAATGTGATAACTGCAAAATAGAAACAGAGAAGGGGACTAGTGTCTTGCAGTCAATAAAGGTACAAAGAACCCTCCCCCACTCCATCAGTGTTTTAAAAGGGATTGTGTGGTGGAATATAGTATAAAAACTTAAATGCCAGTTCCGGAGATGAGAAGTACTCTGGTATTTCTAAGTGTTACTATGTGTGTAGCACCTCACCTTTATTTATTGCATACAATTACGACACAAAGTCAATGACACTAAATAATGTGGAGTCAGAAGTCCAGGTACCTTTGATGGTAGCCAAAGCCAGCAGAAACAGTGACAGCAGTAAGCCCGATATCTGCCCTCCCCACCCCTCAAAAAAAAAAACAAAAACAAAACAAAAAAAAAAAAAAAAACCAAAAAAACCTACTGGACAGGAAATCCCAGTCTAACAGTTATGTTTGCTCGGTTGGGGCTTTGCAGTATGCTGCTTATTTTTTTTTTTTCTGTGTTTTTTTATAATTCTGATATATCGGTGCTATTGACAAACTCTTTAGGTTAATTTTCAATCAGAAGTTACACATACATGTCCAAAATACCTGACTGAAATATATCTGATAAATACTCTGTATATATCACAGTCAGGACCTTGTTTTTTCAATCTTAAGACTTCAGGTTTGCTGCCATAGGCTTTTGTAGAAATAATAAAACTATATCTGACTTAGGTGCTGTTTGGAATCAAATTCACTTTGAATAATTGGGATTTACCTGCAGGAATTGGTATAAATTCAAAAGAAGGGCTTTTCAAATAGGGTAATTCCTAAGTTTAAGTATTTTTGAGATACAAAGAATCTTTCAATGGTTTTCTCTACCATGGTAAGAGATGATTTTATAGTGCATATATGGGAAACTGAACTTAAGGGGAAATTTAATATACAATAGAGCTAGGTTTACTCCATATTCAGGGAACTACAGACAACTTGTATCTTCCAGAGTCTGTGTAATTGATCATATTACTCTTAAAAAAGTTACTAAAATCTAACAAGAATTTAACAGTACTATATGTGTTACTACTGTCTAAAGCTTTGGTTAAAAATGACTCTGTTATGTACTGCTGTTTGATGTTATTATTATATAAGAAACTACATAATATGAGAAGAAAAGGTAGTTTTGGCCAGCAATAGTGACAGTAATCACAGCATGCCATCATAATTGTCAAGAATTTTTTGTGATGTCATGGAAGAAGAGGATTTTGAGGAAAGACAGCTAACTAATTTTGTGGGCACCTTCTCTCATATACAATCTGAGATGTGAAAAATGTTGAATTTTAAAAATGAAAAAGTCAGTTCTGTTTTCCTTGAGACTTCAAGTAGCAATGAAACAATACTCTCTAATGAACTGAAAAGAAGGCTGCAAAGTCACCAGTTTGAGGCTTCTGGGACCAACTCCTCCACGGCCTCATTATAGTTTAGAGGAGCTTGGTGTTGCTTTTTTCCTCTGTCAGCTTTGAGCCTTGCTTGATTCACAAAAATGTCAGGAAAACCACAAATGTAAAAGATGATCCTTCCCCTGTGCATGCACCTCAATTTGCCTACTACATTGGTGGCCACAGGAAGCTTCTTTGCTCCCTTAAGCCTCAGGTGAGAGGAATGGCCTTGTCCCAGAAGGCACTTAGAATTTAAAGTATCAAGAAAGAACTGCAGATTGCAACTGAAATTCCTGTTAAAACAAAGCTTTGGTAGATTATAAGTCTTTTGGCTTTTTTTTAACCAAAATAGTTACCCAAAGTATTATTTGGGTTGTGAGYGGTGATTGGTTGTCTTTGTTCTGGTTACTGTGACAGCTTCAACATAAGTACTAGAGAAGATATGTTACCACTCTTGGTTTTGTTGACTCTGAAGTAGTGAGATGAAGGTTTTGAATTAAAATTACTGACCATGTAGGTGTTTGCAAGAGCAAACAATTGTTCAATTACAGTATCTTTTAGCTGTACAATCAGTTTTTAGTCTAATGTTGTTTTTAAGAAGTACTGTAGTTCTAGTAAGGCAACTGTAACTCAATTTTTCTAATATAGGTTCAGGAATTATACTCTGTATTAGCAGAGAAGCAGAATTATTAACCTTTTGGGTTTTATCAAAGCTACTGAAAATCTTATAGACAAGATTCTGTAGTACAGCACAAGAGCTGATTCCCCTTTAGGGAATGTGCTTCACTGAGCAAACTGAAGTGATACTGCCCTCCCCTGGATGGATTAAAGAGCTGTTTAATGTTGCTTTGCTGTCATGCTATCCACAAACCTCACTGACTAGCAAAGCAGGAGACCCTTTCTTTACAGTAGAAAGCAAAAGATTGTTGATCAATTACTTTAAATAAATAAAAAAATCTGGTCATGTGGGGTTTATTCAAGAGCACCAGCAAACAGTTTCACAACTGCTAATTCTCTTAACTTGCCACAGACTGCAAGAAATTGTTTGTATAACTTGTAATTCAAAAAACTTGCTGATTTTTGGTATTCTGTATGGTGTCTTTACAGAAGACCTAGAAATTTGACATCTACTTTTCCTTAATCATGCATTGTCATGGTTTAACCCCAGCCGGCAACTAAGCCCCACACAGCCGCTTGCTCACTCCCCCCTGGTGGGATGGGGGAGAGAATCGGAAGGGTAAAAGTGAGAAAACTCATGGGTTGAGATAAAGACAGTTTAATAGGGAAAGCAAAAGCCACGCACACAAGCAAAGCAAAACAAGGAATTCATTCACTAATCGGCAGGCAGGTGTTCAGCCATCTCCAGGAAAGCAGGGCTCCATCACGTGTTACGGTTACTTGGGAAGGCATAACTCTGAACGTTCCCCCCTTCCTTCTTCCTCCCCCAGCTTTATATACTGAGCATGACATCATATGGTATGGAATACCCCATTGGCCAGTTTGGGTCAGCTGTCCTGGCTATGCTCCTTCCCAGCTTCTTGTGCACCTGGCAGAGCATGGGAAGCTGAAAAGTCCTTGACTAGTGTAAACATTACTTAGCAACAACATTACTTAACACACTGATGTTTTAGTTGTTGCTATCAACATTATTCTCACACTAAATCCAAAACATAGCACTATACCAGCTACTAGGAAGAAAATTAAGTCTCTCCCAGCCAAAACCAGCACATTCTCCACCCCTTATTCCATACCATTTATGTCATGCCCAGGTCCCACACTATCCAATACATCCTCATTAACCACCACCCCCTTTCCCATCCTTTGATATAATACACAGATATTATTCCCTTAGTCTATGGACCACCCCTGTGAAATGTCTGTAAAATGTCCATTGAGTTCATTTAGTCCGTGACTTTGGGCTCCATCTGTTATGGTGGTCACTCAGGTCAGAAGTGGTGTGTTGTCTGGAGTTACTGGGCACCAAAGCCAGCTCAGGTCGGGTCGCTGCTGCACTTGCACTGCTTCTTGTAAGGCTTGTCCTCCATTTGTTCAGGTGGTTCCTGCTATAGTCATTCCTATAACATGCAACTCAAATCATGGGTTACAACAATTTAAAGGTATTTCCATTACAATCTCCACCCCTGGTCCCTTTGGGCCAGGTTATAGAGTTTAACATTGCAGTGAACTCCTCCCCTTGCTCCTAGCCTGGCTAGCAACAAGGGGCTTCTGCTATAGTAATTCCCACAACATGCCAACTCAGGTCCTGGGTTACAACAATTTAAAGGTATTTCCATTACTATCTCCACCCCTGGTCCCTTTGGACCAGACCATAGGGTTTAACATTGCAATGAACTCCTCCCCTTGCCCCTGTTCCGGCTTGGACTTCTCCACAGACTGCAGTCCCTTAGGGGTGTACCTGCTCCAAGTGGAGCCTTCCCTATGAGCCACAGTCTCTCCAGGGGTCTCTCCAGGGGTATACCTGCTGTGGCATAGACTTATCCACAGCCACAGTTGCTTTGAGGTGCATCGGCTCCAGCGTGGCCTTACCCACAGCCACAGTCCCTTCAGAAGTAAACCTGCTCCAACATGGCCTTAACCCATGGCTGCAATCCCTCCAGGGGTGTACCTCCCCTGTCATGGGCTTATCCATGGCCACATGCTTTGAGGTGCTCCAGCATGACCTCATGCACAGCCACTGGTTTCTTTGTGAAAAACTTGAGATTGTAATGCAGATGTATGCCAAATACCTAATTTGATTTAGAATCAGTTTGGAGTGAAACACTGTAGGATCTGGTTCTACTTGCAGGCCTAAGGTTTGCACTGGTATGCATCCATAGAAGTTTATGGCTATGCATACTACTCCAAGCATAAGTAGCTCTGTGATGCGTTTGTGTATATATATGATTATCCTACAGACTTCTGTGACACTGTAGGTTCCAGGTCACTAGAAGGCTCCGGTTTGCAAGTTCATTTCTCACTGCCAGCTCATGTTTCTCATCTGCTGCAGCACTGGGTATATGTATACCTTGGTTTCTGGATGGAGTCTAGATGAAACACAAAGTTCCTTCTTTCTTCCCTTCCTGCTTATTTTAATATATGCTGAGTGAATGATTTTCTAGTCAAAAAAAACCAAACCAAAACCAAAAAACCCACCTGTATTGAGAATAAAGGGTTCCTCAGCATCATTCTTTCCCTTGTGTTGTTTCTGGTTACAAAGAAAGGTGACTTGTTTTGAGTTTGACTCCACTGGAAATAAACAGCACATTTGGCAATCACTTGAGAAGAAACCTTCACAGTAAAATGGAAGTTTGTGATCCAAGGTGGTCATTGTGGTACAGCTTGAAAACCAAGATAACTTGTTTTCTGATTATGATTATCCTAACCATATGATTTTTAAACTTTTTTTTCAGAGCCATAAAATTGATATACGGACAAACGGTGGCAAAGTAATTGGTCTTGGAACACTTTACGGAAATACAGATATTTGTGCAACAGAGAAGGGTGTAAGTAAGAAGTAAAACTTTCTCTTTAATGGCTTATTCAGCTTGTCTGTTGCAAAATGACTAAATTTTGAAGAATGTGCTGAAGAATATTTAATGACCCTCATCAGTTGATTGTCATTTCACTGTAAACTTACATTTTTCTGTTTGTTTATACTATCTTATCTTATGCTTGATTTGGATTAGTAAACAGGCTTCACAGAAAGAGTAGTAATAAGCATGTGATCATTCCATCAGCACAGAGGTTGTGCTAGCTGATACAACTTTACTTATGTAGATCAGCTTTACTTATGTAGACCCTCACAACACTCTTAAACTTTTTACTTGGCTGATATCTAGGCACCTGGATTCTGCAATAGGCCCATGAGTTTATTTTAGTGTCTTATGAATAGTGGCTTGATATTTGTACATGCTGTACACTTCCAGCATTATATGGTTGTAAGAATGGAAGAGTAGAAGGTTTTGTATATTTCTTTGCAGCTGAGGAAATATAATCACATGTAATCTTGTTATGACATGCAGTGAGAAGAATCATGAACAGGAAAACAGTTTCATAGAGAAGTAGCTTGCTTTTTTCAGCAGATGGCAGTATGAGACAAACCTCACACTACTCTAATCTGGTTTTGTTTCTTGCCATAAGTAGTCAATTCTCCATTATTTAAAATAATGTAGAGCTAGGCTCCCTAACATAATACTACAGTTCTCACACCCAGTCTGGTTTTTAGGCTCAACTTGAATGTTTAGGTATCATAATGTCCATGCAACTGGTTGCATTAGGATTCATTAGGTCTGAAGCATGGCTATATGAACATGTGGAGCCAAGCCAAGTCTGGAAGTAGCTTGGATGCATGCAGTACTCTGTCAGAATCAATAGGTACCCTTAAAACCAGCAGCACTGGGAAGACTCAGGAGTGCAGGTAGCTCTCCCTAGCCAAGGATAGAATTGAGATCAAGTTATTAAGTTCTAGGAGTCCAAAATCAYCTCTGTGAAGTGCCATTTGGCACTGTTCTACACCTTGTAGATTGGGTTCTGAGATCATCTGTTCACTTACATAGAGACAGCTGTGAGCTGCTCTTAACGTCCTGCTGTAAACTAAGCAACTTGCCATTGGATTTTCCAAAAACTGTCAACATTAAATTACCTGCCTTTCTTTGTAGTGGATGCTAGCCTGCCTTTTATGTACAAAAGAGCCCAGAGGCTGCTGTAGCTGTACTATTGTTGGGGGTTGTTTAGTCTGGAGTTTTTTAGTCTGGAGAAAAGGAGGCTGAGGGGAGACCTTACTGCGCTCTACAACTACCTGAAAGGAGGTTGTAGCGAGGTGGGTGTCGGTCTCTTCTCCCAAGTAACAAGTGATAGGACGAGAGGAAATGGCCTCAAGTTGTGCCAGGGGGGTTTAGATTGGATATTAGGAAAGATTTCTTCACCGAAAGGGTTGTCAAGCATTGGAACAGGCTGCCCAGGGAAGTGGTGGAGTCACCATCCCTGGAGGTATTTAAAAGACGTGTAGATGAGGCGCTTAGGGACATGGTTTAGTGGTGGACTTGGCAGTGTTAGGTTAACGGTTGGACTCGATCTTAAAGGTCTTTTCCAACCTAAATGATTCTGTGATTCTATCGTTAATATTTCTTCATGAACATTATTTCATCCCAGCAAGTCCTCCCAGCATAAAGCAGAGTGGGTAAAGTCTGACTGTGACATGCTGAGTTGATGCCACAGTGGGTCTGATCAGTGCTAATTGATTGGCAGTTCCCTTGGGACTATTACTAGTTAGTGGAGTTAGGATCCATCCTAAGCCACTAGCAGCCACAGGGAGTGGAATAGGGCAGAGGTAGTTCACAGCTTGCCTGATGTCTCATCAATCTTCCTGCAGAGGGCTTCTGTTGGAAGGATCTGAAAACTGGAATCCTTGCTTTCTACCAGTGAAAAAGATTGAGTGCAATCTAGGAAGCGCTTTGACTGCTGTGGATTCATGCTGTTCACAACATACTAGCATGGTGGTGGTCTTTAAATTAGAGTTGTGCTGCTTAGTCATTTGTCCCAAACTAGTTTGTTACACCAGTGCAGTCCATGGAGTTCATTTTAAATAGCATCTTGCTGGTGTTGATAAAAACAAGTGGATGGTAGAAAAAGAGTTAGATCTATATCTACGTGAAAATATAATTCATGAAAATGAGAACTATAATTGTTTTGCTTTGAGTCTTTAAATGCTGTTTAAAAATCTAACTTTTTTCAGACACACTGTCCTTCTGAAACAATAAAACAAACTTCATGCAGATTAAGTTGAAGTACTTCTTTATATAGTCTGTGATATTGCTAGAAGTCACTCTTACAGTTGTAAAGCTGTAGTAGCTTGAGCAAAGTGAGTCATTTTAACAGGAATGTACAGCTATGAAACAATATATTGGCTTATGTTATTGAACTTCTCATTAATGAACTTTGCTGTATAGTTAGGAAGGATGGGGTGAGATTTCTTTTCTCAATTGGCCACTTCTGTTAATAATCAGTCAGCCTTACGTCTCCTGTGTGTGTTTGTATGAGATGTTTCTTCCATCAGTTGTAGTCATTGTTATGTAATTATGGCTCTGTCAGCATTTCCAGCCCCCTCCTGGAGGTGGGGAGGGAAAGGATGTGGTAAAAGACACTAAGCACTTGAGAAACAGAGAATATTTTTAAGGGGGAAAATGGAGAAGATGCTAGTAAAATATTTGAGCAAGGATAGCACAAAAAGGAAGGCCAAGAGGAGGAATATGTGGGGAAGGAGTTGTTTAACATAGCAAGATGTTAGTTTTCATCTTGAAAATGTGTTCAGGTGCAAAAACATTCTCAGTCTGATTTATGAAGATAGACTGACATTTTTTCTTTAAAGGGTAAGAAACTGATGGAACTTGAGCATGTGTTCAGTCTCAGTAACTGCAACTCCCAAGGCTCTGCTCTCAAGGGAAAGAATTTTTCCAGAAAACCTGGTGGTTCAATGGACAAAAATAATCAAATTTGTTTGACTGGGGAGTCATTAGCTAATCTGTGCCACGGGGACTTTTCTATAACACTTACTTAGCAGAGCCAAATATCTATGTTCTGCCAAAAATTCATAAAAGTTAAATAATTTGGGATTGAAAACATATTTAGTCTCAGTAAAAAGCAATCCTTTTTTTTTTTTATGCTTTCCCTATCTAGAATACTTTTTCAGTCTTATACTTGAGCAGTCTGACTTCCCCGGCCCCCCTCCAGATTTGGGTTATTCTGAAACAAATGTTCATTGTATTGGTAGTTTTTGTTTTATAGTAACTAACTGACTCAGTACTTCTTTTTATCATGTGCTTAGACAACTCTTTTTATTGCTGTGCATTTTTAAGAAAGGAAGTTGAGGCTGCTACATAAGATGAGTTGGTATGTGAGCTTGTTTATAATAAAGCACTTCATAATATTTAAATAAGATAAATATCTAAGTAGAGTCAAAACTTGCATACCATAGTGACAGATGTAGCTTTTTGGGCTTTCCTTTTCCCGTTCAGGAATGCCACAGGGCAGCCAGTTTGCACCCAAACTATGCAGGTATTTTTATTTTATTCCCTGCACTTTAAGCAAGGTGTGCCTTGCTCTATTTTCTTTGTGCTGATAGCAATGACAGCCCTGCTAAAATTGGAAAGGTTCTTTGCAAGTCATTTAATTCTCTTCAGAACAGGTTTAGATCGTAGAGCCTAAAATGACAGTGGCTTTTCTTGTTGCTTTGGCCATGTGCCACAGCAGGTTTACACTTTGCCATCCTGGGTGAGGGAGTAGTGGAGTACTCTGTGGGAAACATTCCTAGGACAGATGCAATGTAAACTTATGTTTGTTAAGGTCTCTGCTTGTTAGAGTTTTGTTAGAACCATTGAAAGATTGAAAAGCTGAATTGCTGTCATTTTCAGTAGTGACAAATTATGCCTTAATATCATTGGTTTTGTTTACTGTTGATGCTTAGATTCTGTAGCATAGTTCTAAGCAGCATCACCTGTAGAGATTATAGATATTGACTGTCACATATCTCTAATTCTAGCACAGCACTTTGATCACCAGATGTTCTTAAAGGTTAATGTATCTTGTTACATTCTTGGAGACCTACTTTGTATTGTAGCATCATGTCAAAAGTCTTAAAACAATAATCCATTCTGTAATCTTATGACTTAAGGTGTAAAGACGGCGGAAAGCGCAGTATGTATGGATTGGTAAGGTCACAGTATAATTTGGCTGTTGTATAGTCCATATTAAACCAGCCTCTTGAGCTCACTTGTTGGGACACAATACAGCATGGAGTTTGTGCAACACTACTTGATGTTTGTCAGAATACTTCTTACTTCCTCCATAGCTTATTCTTTATATAATATAACACTGGAAGGGTCAGCAGACTTATTTTTTTGTATTAACTTTTTTCCACAAGATGACAATGCGAAAATGACAAAGTGGATTTAGAGATAATTTGACATAAGGCACAGTTTGATCTAGAAAGCCATATATCATTTCATGTAACGAATAAGGATTTTGTGCAATTCACTTAAAGTTTGTGTAAGCAAAATAAAAACAAATCGAGTGAGGGTTAAATATGAACTATTGCATGATTCCATCATAAATCAAGTTAAACTGAGGAAGAATAGAATTAAATTCATATGGTAGTTGCACAAGCACGTGATTTGTTCTGTTTTGTTCAGATAGGTGTAGGTTATGTCATGCCACTGGTTACTTGTACATACATAATCTCATCTATCACCTTTTATTCCCCAAATCTATCCATAGTGCAACTTCTCAAATCTTATCCTTTCTCTCCATTTCTATTGAAAAGAAGTGGAAATGGAGATCTTATCCTTCATTTTTCAAGGCTTTGTATAGCTTGAGGCTTAAGTCCAAGAATAGAGGCCTGAGTAACTGAGGTAATATGAACAATTATACTGAGAAAAAGAACAGCTGTGGCTTTTTTGCAGACCTTCACCAAAGCTATGTCTACAAAGTGAGCCAGTTAAAAACCTGTATAAATAGCTGTATGTAACAAAGACAGTGGATGTTTCAGTATGTGGTGGCAGAAAACTGATTACCAATACTTTAGGTGTCATAATGTTGTATGAATGTTAAGTCTTCATTATTAAAGCTAATCCTTTTTTTTACTTTTCAAAATGAAACGTTTTGGTTTTTAAAAATAAATCAAGTTTTTCTTTCATCCATTTGTGACTATTTAGGTTCTTCACCTGTATGATGGATGTAATAATTCATGGGAATGTTGTAAAGAATCTTTAACTTGTTGGTCAGAGCTCTGGGATGAAAAGGTTTTTTGTTTTGTGTAGCTTTTAACTAAGAACTTGATTCCGTTTGTTCTGCACCAACAACTGCTTTCCATTTGTTTCGCTCTTAATAGTGTTACTTCCCTCTTCCTTTTCAAACTGTGATGACAAGTTTTCCATTATGTTTATTTAAGTTTATTTCTCTTAGAGTGTGAATATAGAGAAGCTGCAGGGGACATCCATCAACATATCTACTGAAGATGGGCTGCTGAAAACTAAGTATCTCTATGCAGAATCATCATCTCTGTCTTCAGTAGCTGGTGATATTCTGCTGGGAAGTATTCATGGTAAGAAGGAAATACTGTCACAAATTTAGCTGCTTTGAAGGTATTCATAATGTTCACAGTAACAAATGGACTAATGCTATAGACTATCACTAAATCAACTGCGCACGGTATAGGAACAAAATAGTTCTGTATTTGTTAGAGACTGAATTGGTGAGAATTAACTTACCATATAGCATACTGTATTTATTTTTAAAAACAATTTTATAAGCACACTTGTGAAATAGCAAAAAGTGTCTATCATAGGAAAGAAACATCACACATACTAAGGATGTCGAAATATTTTAAAATTCAGCCATGAAAATTATACTAAAAGTAGTAAAGAGGCTTCTCTTCCCCTCTCTCCATCCTTTATTTTCTTCATAGGAGAAGTAACTCTTACAGCATCTACTAAGAACTATGCTAGAACTCAGTCGTATTTAGAAGTTTTTAGCAGAAATAGTCTGTGTGCTGGCACTCTATACTAATAGAGTGATGACAGTTTCTGTTCCTTGATTGGGGGGGGAAAAAGGCTCTAATCCATCCACCCTTTAATGTCCTTCACTTAGAACTAAAACTAACTTGAGTGTCTATTATATAAACAGCAGTCAAGGTTGGAATCTGGTGTGGTTTTCTAATTTAACAAAACTCTCACTGAATTCTGACTGTGCTGTAATGCATTTGTGGTGATTTAACGTTAAGTAAAACAAACTGGGGGATGTACAAAGAGTGAAAATTACTCAGGTCAGTCAGAGTTCCAGATTTCCAGCTATATGCCTTATAAACAATTTGCAGCAATTTCTTAGCAATTTTGTGTTGTCATCTTGCTTGAGAAATGACTCGTTTCTTCCTTAAAGGAGCAACTCCTTTGTCCATTTACAGTAAATTTAAGAATGGTTTCTAAACCTGTTAGGTAAAGTTCACTTCAGCATGCACAGGCAGAAATAAGATTTTTTTTTTTTTTTTCCTTTCCTTTTTTTCTTCTTGTTGTTATTGTATTTTTCTAACATGTAGACTGCATTGTTACTGGTACTTCTGTCTGATAAGCTGTTTTGCTTTGTTTTGTTTTTTCTAACTTCAAACTGATGTAATGATACTGTGGAATGATCAGTTTGTGAGCATGGTCATGCCTCTCTGCACATCCAAAAGTTTATTTTTGTTTTCTTGGTACAAAAATGAAATGATAATTGCTGTAGTTAGTGACTTACTTCCTTAGTAATGCCTCATTGTCATTTAGCTGAAGAACAATGTGAAAATAAATAGAATTGTATCCAAATTATACGGACATTTCTTACATTACTTCAGGATTATTTTCATGAGCTCTCTACTAAATGGGTCTGGAACACCTAACGTTATTTTAGCTGTTTCTTCTAAAAACAATTGCACATTAACATTTGCTTGGTACTTCTAGTCTATTTTTTCAGAAAAATATTTTCTGCAAAACATCATGCTCCTCAATCATGTTTTAATAGTAAGAGCAAATACTTTTAAAGTCTTTTAAATCATTATATTGCATATATATATACACACACACAAACACATGTATTAGCAGAAAAGATAAACTCCTATTATAAT
Organism: Phoebastria nigripes; assembly: GCA_035582835.1. Lineage (NCBI taxonomy): Eukaryota > Metazoa > Chordata > Aves > Procellariiformes > Diomedeidae > Phoebastria > Phoebastria nigripes. Next base: position 1,451,823 of record JAYKAV010003310.1, on the reverse strand, counting down.
TTTATGTTAGAAAAAGATTGGTCACTTTCACTTCTAGTCTTTGCTCATGAGGTAGCTCAATTTTAATAGTAGTTTTGTTTGTAAACACTTGGACAGATTATTTCTTGGGCAATTAAGCCCACTATTTCCCTATAGCTGACAGGATGCTGATACTATAGTTGGCATAAAATCAGCACGTCTGTGCACAACACTGAGCTAGACTTCATTGCTGAGAACTTTGAAGTCAGAGCAACACAAACTTTACAAACCTGCCTGAGACCCATTTTGTAGTTGAATCTTGGGCTGTACAATTCCAATGCTGTCAGTGCCCAAGCTTTCTTAATTGCTCTTTTGCATGCTTCATACTTTTACGGGAAATKAATAATGCATTATTTTGAAGAAATTGGTTTTGAGTCATTTTCATCAGTTTCTGTAACAGGCGTTAAGAGATGTCAGGTGCCATTGAGCTTCTGACACTTGGAAAAACAAAAAGGCAACAGCTCTGAGACTGAGAGATGTGCTACTTTATCCAAGGGGCAATAACATTATAGTGAAACTTATCCACAGAGGGGCACATAGGAGAAAAAGGAAACCCCTCTTTGCAACTGTGCCAAAGTCTTGGGTTAAGCTGCATTACTTATTAGTTTATTTTATCCATGAAATAGTTTAAATTGGAAAGAAATTTGACATCTAGTCCAAACTAATGCTTAAAGTGGGCTCAATTAGACCAGACTTGCTCATGGCCTTGTCTGGTTGAGCTTTGAATATTCTCAAGGACAGAGATTGCATGACTTTTCTGGGTGACTTGTTCCAGTCCTGAATTATCCTTCTGGTGGGGAAAAAAACTTACTTTTTTTTTTTTTTTAGTCGTAATTACCATTATGGCAACTTATAACTATTATCCCTTCTTGCTGCATCACCACAAGAAGAGTCTTTGTCTTTTCTCTATACCCTCCCATTAGGTAGTTGAAGGCCACAAGATTCCTCCTCAGCCTTCTCCTTTTTAAATGAAAACAAACCCAGCTCTCTGAGCATCTGTACTGTGTTCTGGGCCCCTAATCTTCTCAATACCCTTCTCTGGCCTCACTTCAGTACATCAGTGTCTTTCTTGACTGGGAAGCCCAAAATTGGACACAGTATTCCAAATGCAGCCTCACAAGAGGGCTTTACCTGCTGGCTATACTCTTAATCACACAGCTCAGTATGCAGTTGACCTTCTTTACTGACTCATACTGAAGTTGGTGTCCATCAAGATGCCCAGGTCCTTACCTGAAAAGCTTCTTTGCAAACAGTCAGCACCCAACTTTTACTGCTTTACAGGGTTGATTTGTCTCATGTGCAGGACTTTATATTTGCTTTTGACCTTTTCTTCTGTCATAGTCTAGTAACTATTTCATTATGTGAGAGAACCACACTGGAAAACATGGTTATTGAAGTTACTTTATATATTTACACACTAATTAATATATAGGAAAAGGTGAACATATAGCTGCTTTATCCTGTCAGTGACCTGAATAAGACAAAGTAGAAAATCTGCAATGTTTCGAAGGTAGTATGATATAATGTTTGAGCTTGGCATTCTATAATCCCTTCTGAAAAGAACCTGATATATGTTCCATAGATTTCATCTGTGTTTCTGGATTTCACTGTGTATAAAGTGGGATTGTAGAAATTAATTTTATTTTCATTCCTTTCTAGGCATGACTGTACTTTAGTCTGATGCAAATTTAAAATGCAAAGTCAAAGTGGTAAAAAGCTGCCTTATGGTTTATTTGCTTTTTCTGTGCATCAGAATAACCCTGCCACCTTGAGAGCCTTCAAAACAAATTGAAGGAATGGAAATAATACAATGTAAAGTGATGCCTTTATTTATATCCCAAAAGCCATCTTTTGCCCCTGGTCCTACACTGATCCCGACTTGGAATACTGTAGTTTGGAGTTTTATAGTGTTTATGGAGGAGCAAAGCTTGTACATGATAGAAAAGATAACTATTTCTTCAGAAGCAATAAAAAAAGAAACACTAAGCCACTGTCATCGATATTCTATTAAAACTATTATATTTTGGACTTTATAGTATTGCGCCACAATGCTGAAGTCAGTTGGATGTAATAACCAAACTAGTAATTACCGCTAGTCAGGTCTTTCTCTCTTTGCCTTTGACGTGTCCAAAAAATACTTGGCTAGCTTAAAAATTGTAAGTTAAGCGTTGGCCTTCATGGAACAATTACATGACCAGAAGTACACATCTGTGCACTGTCTGTAGACAGTGCAGGTCACAACACAGCAGGACATTCCTATCTGCTTTAAAAGCAACTTTTGTTCTAGCTAAATGTTTGAAGTGAGCCTATCATACTAATATGTTAACGTTACGCAACATTAGTATCTGCCATATAAGTTGTGGTTAATAGGAGTTTGATTTCTACATGTTTAGTATTTTTCAAGGACCTGCTTATCAAAACAGAAAACAAAAAACCCAGAAAAACAAAAACAGACCAGCAAATCTGCAAGTCCCAGGGGCTATATTCAGGCAGTGTGTAATCTAGCTTCAGCTCCATGGGGGTTGCTAGCTGACAAAACCCTAGGCTTTTTTGTAGGTTGTACAAAAATAAGTACTAGTCATGATACAATGGGGAAAAGGGTGGGATAATTATAGTGTGCCTTTTAAAAACAGCAAACAGTAAAGCCAGGTGTCTTTCAAGTTCATTGAAATTCGGTTTTGTTTCAACTCCGATTTTCAGAACCCCTAAGTGTTTTGTACAGTATGTGCTTGAAATGATGAATTTAAGACTGTTGATGATAGGCTGCTTTTCTAGCTTTCAGCCCACAGACCACTAAGAAAAATGCTACAGGTCATATACAGTGGAATGCATTCTACCCTAATGGTTGTTTACTACTGTGTAATTACAGAAGATAGGAGCAGAGCTTGATCCATTTGCAATTTTTAAAGGCCTCTTCCAAAAGATCTGAAAATTCTTGTGAATACTGTGTGTTACTAAATTGGACTCAATTACTGTGATCAACCTTATTTTTCAATGTTATCCCCCTGGGAGGAAGAGAGAGTGGCAGAAATGACATGTTGTGGTTTAGTTTTTTAATTTAAAGCATTTTTTGTGAGGAAATTATACATGTGTAACATACATGGAACTATGGAAATTTCTACCAGCTTTGTTAGACTGTTAGTAGTATAGATGGCTTTTCTATTATGAGGTACGTCTGTCCTCCTTCCAGACTCGCTTGATGCCATAGGTAAAGGGGAAGAGTATGTATTTTGAGATTTTAAGGCTAAAACACCAGTGCCTGTTCAAAGTAATGGAAGTTCAGTAGGAGACCATTCTACATTTTATGCCTTACACACTCTTCTGTTTCATGTTCTCCAGTTTGTCCAACACACTCAGATCTCACTGAAGTCAATGAAAAGCATTGCCAAGGGGTTGTCATGCACATAAGAATAAGTTTGGAGGGAGTAGGTAATGTTCAGTGAGTCCAGGAAGTAGCCTTTGAAGATAAAGCAAAAAATCCCCTCCAGTGGGGGAGGGGATGTATGTATGTATATAAAAGAGGAACATAGAAGCTGTTTATGTTACTCATCCTATTTAAATCACCCATAGTGCTGTTGCAGGCATCAGAGCAACTAAAATAAAAATTGGCCCAAAATAAATATTGTGCTTTAGCCTCGGAATGCCTCTCTGCTTTTCTCTCCCTCACATCCAGTCTGTGTCTTTAAGCTTTACGCAGAGTGTTTTTCTTGTCTGGAATCACTTCATTGTTACCCACATGTGCTGAGATTTTTTGTTTGTAAAGCAATAATATTCAAGCAATATAACTGGTTTATGCTATTTTGCTTTTATATGCAAATCAGATATACTACTGCAACTATAATGCCCTTGTATAGGATCACATTACTTTTAACATTTTTTCCCCTTTTCTTTTCCTAATAGGTAACACCAGCCTTCAGACCAAAACAGGAAGTATCACAGTAGGTAGGTTCTACCTTCTCTCCGAGATACCTCTTTTCTCACTCTTCCCTTCTCCTTTCTAAAAGCTAAATATTCACAGGGAAAGTAAAAAGGAGGTGATTCCTCACAGATGTTTCTGCCCACTTTTCTTTTCAGGACTAGCACTGATAGCTGTGTAGCTGAAGGACATCCTTTCCAAACTTGACTGCCAGGCTTTTGCAGTTGGGCAAGGCACAGTGTCTAGCTTTTGATACCACAATACTCGCTGGGCTTTGCACAAGTTAGACTGAGTCTAGGTGTCGTCTTTTAGATTAAGATGGGATAAAAGATGAGAAAACACTAAGTGTACATCAAATGCAACAATTTTTTCTTTTAACCTAGGTCTCTATCTTACATTTGTTGATATCAGTGTTTAACTTTTATATCACAAAGCATTAATCATTGATGTATTACATATTTGCGGGGGAAGGCTTATGATAATTTAAACAACGTTTCCAAAATGTTACGCTAATCATTGTTTTCCCTTCAGAAATAAAAATGGCTCATACATTTTCTTTCAGGAACTTGAGCTTTTATACAACAGGATAACTTGGAGTTATCAATTATGGTGCACATTATATCAGTTGCATTTTATAGTACATCAACACAAAAGTGAGAAACTCAAATTCTGGTTATTTCTATGGCAGAAAATTGAAGTAACAGAATCATAGACAAGGCTCAGTGTCTCTTGAATGTACGTAGAAGGATTTCCCCTTCTGTAAATAAACTTGGTTACAGGCCCGAATCTCAAAGACTTCTGCTAATGGTAGTAACCAGAGTCACTCATTAAGCATTGTTCAAGGACGATCTGTACTGCTACAACTCTTCTTATGTTTCTAAGCGATCTATATTAACATTCCTGGAAAATGAATGCAATACACATTCTTATGAGTTAGTCATTAAACCACAGAATTAAATTAAGCTTGCTAGTCTGTTTTTCCTTCTGTTAAATAAACTCATAGAGTATGAAGAGTGTTTAAATAAAGGTTTCTTAACACAGGAAGTAGCTTTTTCCATCAACAGATGATGATTATTTTCCTTAATTAACCAGGTTCAGCTTAAACATTAAGACACATCTTACAGTTGAATAAACTTTATTTTTCAGATTTCAATTCTGAAAGCACTAGTTAATCTTAATCTTTTCCTAAAGAGCATTAAACATCCTTTAGATTTGTGTGGATTTTTCCAAAGGCGAAAGACTTTTAAGATCCAGTGGTTCAACTCTAAAAACTTGAGAAAGAAAATGTGAAAGGCTTTTGTGTATGAGAACTTTACACCACAAGATAGCTTGTTGGATTGCCAGAAATTTGCTGACAGGGATTTGCTGATAGAAATAGGAAGAACAACTCAGATCTTCCAACTTCCTTGGCTGGGTTTTCATAGGGATGTAGTTATTTATTTCACTGGAGGCAGAATTTTATCAGTTAACTGAAAAAAAGGACTCATCTCTAGATTTTGGGGGTGTATCCTTTGCTTTTGAGAGATTTATTTACAAGTCAAACTTGAGTTGAGAGTGCTGGATTTTTTCCAAAATATTTTGGAGAAAATACAAGTGACTGTATTAACAGTTTCTTATTCTTGTATAATTCTGCATTAAAACAGGAAACCAATGCTGTTGTCTCTCACTCCCTTTAATTTTCTGTCTTTTTTAATTATTTATAGAATAGTTTTATTTTATTTGTTTTTTTTATTTTGGTATTACTTCTTTGTGTAAATCTATTTTTATTTTTTGAAGACTACCCAAAATTCAGTCTGATTTTAAGCGTCTCGCATATGGCAGTGTTTCACACTGACATTGTCAAAACATGAAAGTAGGGATTATTCTTTTTTTTCTATACTGTGAGCTTTGGTAGTCACTGACAAATTGTTTTCCAACCCTGTACTAGAAGCTTCCTACTTCTAACAAATGTTCTATGGGTTTTGAATGACTTCTTAATTTAAAACAACCAGACCTATTTCTACTTCTAGTTTAAGTTACTATGTAAAATAGTCATTAGAAATCTGAATTATCTTACAAAAAGTAATGGACTATTTTGTTTTCAGAACTAGCTTAATCTTTTAAATTTTTATTTGGTAAATTCATAGGAAAACTCAGGTTGCAAGAGACCTCAGGAAGTTGCAGAATCATAGAATGGTTGAGGTTGGAAGGGACTTCTGGAGGTCATCTTGTCCAGCCGCCCTGCTCAAGCAGTCCCTAGTCTCCAACCTCCTGCTCAAAGCCATGCCAACTGTGAGGTTGCTCAGCGCTTTATCCTGTGGTCTTGAAAACCTCCAAGGATGCAGACTGTCCAGCCTCTCTGGGCAAACTGTTGCACTGCTTGACTGTCCTCAGGGTGAAAAAGATTTTCCTTCTCTCCAGACTGAAACTCTCTTTTTTTCAACTTATGTCTGTTGTCTATCGTGCTCTCATCATGCACCACTCTGAGGAGCCTGGCTTTGTCTTCTTGATCGCCTCCTCACAGATACTAGGGGACTGCTGTCAGGTCCTGAAGCAGTCTTTTCTCCAGCCTGAGCAAGCCCTCATCCCTCAGCCTCTCCTGATGGGGAAGGTGTTCCACACCCTGACTATCTTGGTGCTTCTCTGCTGAATTCACTCCAGTTTATTGATGTCTCCCTTCTCTTGGGAGCCCTGATGCTGGATGCTGTATTCTAGGTGTGGTCTAATAAGTGCTGAGTAGAGGGGGATAATCCCTTCCCTTGATACACTGGCCATGCTCCAGTTAATACTGCCAAGGATATTGTTGGACTTCTTTTCTGCCAGGGCACACTGCTGGCTCATGTTCAGTCCTGCTAGAATTTGCTTATTTCTCAATGTTATTGGTATGGTCTGATTATGTATTCTCTGCTGCCAAGCCAAATTTTCCCCTACCAGCTCCAAAAGACATTGTTTTTCCTTACTGGATTACTTATGTTTAACTCAATTATGCATTGAAGAAATGAATCTTCTGCGTTTGGTATAGTCAGAAATGATAAAGCTTATGGTGGTTGTTTCATTTCAGAGGGGAGGAAACAACCTTAACCAGCTTATGGGCAGCAGGGGCTTATTCTGGCAAGGAAAACTGCATATTGAGATCCAAGAAACTCTAATTTTTTTTTTTTTTTTAAATATGTCAGTGTTTTATTGCCTTATTCTGCTAATTTCTTTCTTCAGTAACCCACACTAGACGACCTGAAGGCTTCAGTGACCTGCTGTGATGCTCACTGTCTTAAATCAACTGAAACCTAACTATTAAGAATATTTCAACTTTCTCAAAAACATAAATTTCAGTATAGTCCTGACATGAAAGTGAACTGAGGTGTCTGAGATCCTCAGTTGTGATGAGTGTCATCATAAGGTAATTCTCTAGTACTGAGACAAAACACCAAAGTTTTATTTTAAGAAGGGAATCAATTATGGAAAACAATTATTGTATTTAAGACAGTTTTGGATAACTGAAGAATAAAATAATAAACAACTTAGTGTATTTAGAAGTAATGCTGCATCTGTGAGTTTTGTCTTGAGGATTCAGTTTTTAATACGTGATCTAGAGAATTTTAAAATTAAAAACCTCATTTCTGAATTCCATTAAAGGTATTTACTGTACTTCATAAAGTACAGCTTTTAAGTACTTTAAAAAAAAAAAAAATCCGTGCACATACTTGTCTCTCAATAGCAATTACTTCTGTTGATCTAGTCTCTGCCATCTGCTTGAAGTATGTTAATGTTCTGGCTCTCTTTTTAAGTGTCCTTCATCTTCCAACCTTGTATCTCAGAACTTGATCATCTGTGTTCTGCTGATGACAGACCTGTAATTTTTTTTCCCATTGTTCCCATGCTTTCTTCCACACCATCCTATACTAAGGATTCTGCTCTCCAGGTAGGTTGGAATCAGCTGCTTTTTCTTATCCCTCAGGTGTCAGGTTATGAAAAATGAAAGTTTAAAAAAAAGTCCGCTATGAGTTAATATCTACTGAGTTATGACTTGGTTTTATCATCAGTCTTTGTTTCCGTGCTCCCCTTCCCTCTCTTTGTGTCCTTTTGAATTTAGATTATATAGTGTTCTAGACAGAGCTTATGTCCTGTAGAAACTACTTCCAAAAATTGGAGCATACAGAAAAAGTAGCTGCTGCCTGAGAACAATAGTGTTTTCCTTGCAGCTTAAAAGAATAAACTTTTTGACTTCTGTACATGTTCTATTAGCAACAAACAATATTGGTGATGTTACATCATGTATGTTTTATAGCATCTCATAATACGGCACTGAAGATTCTGGATGTTGTTACAGTAGTACTTAAGTTTATATTGTATTTGGAGCAATTTTTTTTTTTTTTTTTTTTTTTTTTTTTTTTTTTTTTGACTTAGAATAGAATAGAATATTTCAGTTGGAAGGGACCTACAACGATCATCTAGTCCAACTGCCTGACCACTTCAGGGCTGACCAAAAGTTAAAGCATGTTMTTAAGGGCATTGTCCAAATGCCTCTTAAACACCGACAGGCTTGGGGCATCGACCACCTCTCTAAGAAGCCTGTTACAGTGTTTGACCACCCTCTCAGTAAAGAAATGCTTCCTAATGTCCAGTCTAAACCTCCCCTGGGGCAGCTTTGAACCATTCCCACATGTCCTATCACTGGATACCAGGGAGAAGAGCTCAGCCCCTCCCTCTCCCCTTCCACTCCTCAGGAAGCTGTAGAGAGCAATGAGGTTGCCCCTCAGCCTCCTTTTCTCCAAACTAGACAAGCCCAAAGTCCTTAGCTGCTCCTCATAGGACATGCCTTCCAGCCCTTTCACCAGCTTTGTTGCCCTCCTCTGGATGCATTCAAGGACCTACACATCCTTCTTAAATTGTAGGGCCCATGGGGTTCCTGCCAGCCCATTTCTCCAGCCTGTCCAGTTCCCTCTGGATGGCAGCATGACCTTTTGGCATATCAGCCACTCATCCCAGTTTGGTGTCATCAGCAAATTGCTGAGGGTACACTCTGCTCCATCATCCAAATCATTAATGAAGATGTTAAACAGGATTGGACCCAGTATTGACCCTGGAGTTCACTGCTAGTTACTGGCCTCCAACTCGAGGCTCACAGATGAGCAGTTTTACATAATTTATTGAAACTTCCACAGGAGGTTTTGTGGGAATTTCATATTATTGACAATCACATTCCTGACTAGAGGCACACATCTTTCAGAAGTTGCTTCCGCCCCAGTAGTGTCTTAAACATTTAAAATAGTAGAGACCTATAGCTAATTGGTTTGCAGAGATGATTAATACAGTATGATAGTCTGTGGAAGAAGATGCATAGATGTGGACAGCGTGGATAGATATTCAAAGGGGAGGATCCCATTTGATGTACAGTAGGTCAGAGGCTTATCAGGGTGAAGTTGTACTTGGCACATTGTATTATGATGCAGGACTGAGGCATGTAATGATTTTTTTTTTTTGGAACAGAATAAGTTACCCAAAAGAGACTACAGCCTTCAAAACCAATAGATATAACTTTAAAATCGAGGTAGAAAATAGATTGTTTAGAGGTAAAAGGATAATCTGGACAATTTAGTTAGCAAAGGAATTGTTTTCATGAGAGATTTCTTTGCTTTCTGTGTTACGTCATTGGTTTCGCCAGGTCTGGATGGTGAGTATGGTAAGGACTGCTAATGATTTTTTTAGTAGTATGTGCAATTAGTCTATTTAATCTATGCATTTCAGTTTCTCATAATATTTTTCCATGTGACAGTTATAGAATGATGAATTAAAACAAGAAAATTGACCAGTCTTTATCAACAAATGATATGGCCAGTTAAGTAGGAATTAAATCTTCCTCACACCTCAGATATGTTGTAATCTTACACTTTCTCCTGTTTTTAACCAAATGGTAATAAATATTTTGTGTTTCCCTATTGAAATTAGTTTTGTCACTGATTTTAACATGAGCAAGGTCAGTCATTATGTGCCATTAGGAAAAGTAGATATGTTTTTGCTTAGATTTAAGGAAAGATCACTTGTGTTTAATCCTTTCTTCAGTACTTGTCCTTATAAAATGAAGGAAGAAGAGATACTAAATGTTGCGAATGATGTTTCAGTTTTGTCACCTTTGGGCCTTTCAGTGATCTTCAATTGTATAGTCTTTCTCAAGTTTTGTGACTTAGGTCTTATTCTTCAAGCTGTACTTATTTTTCATCAAGCTTAATAAAAACTTTGTCAAGGACATCTTGCTTCACTGTTCCCCCTTCCCCACCACCTTTTTTTTTTCCTGTAGTAGTAAATTTTTAAATAGCTGAAGTTGCTCAAAAGTGGCCATCTGTTCTGTTTCCAGTAGAACAATTCATCCTTGCCATTTCCCTTTGAGTTGTCAGTCCTTAGCAAACTCTGAATTCAAACTATGCACTTTTTTCTTGTTTTTACCTTCAGTTATTCACATTGATTTCAGCTAACACTGCGTGTATATTTAAAAATAAATTGCCTTAGTTTTGTTCTGTCATAACCGTAAAATATGTATTGTCTCCATTATTGTTTCAGTTATGTATTTTGTCCTACCAGATTGTGTAACTTAATATAGGGTAATTTTTCTTGTTGAAATATTTACTTATTTATTTAAATTTGGCCTTTTTTGTTATATAAGCTCATCTTTGCTGGTTTTAATCCATTTTCTGTTTTTTCCCCTTCTCATTTGTTTAGAGTTATAGAGGCACAAAACTTAAACGGTGTCTTTAACAGACTTTGCAGAAGTGATGAACAACTTTAAGTCTCTTGGTGTTATTTGTATCTAAGCATTTGTATTTAATATCATATCCATAAAATTCTTTCCACGAATCATATTCAGTTGTTTCCATAAAATATATTTCATGTTACTTCCATAGATCAAAGCTAAACAGGTATTGTAACGTCAGCTTTAGTGTTTGGTTAATGCTGCTGAGGTTCTCAGTGTTTTTGAAACTTTGCTGTATTTTCTTCTGCCATAAGAAACTTCTGTTCAGTGGTGTACTCTGGGAATCAAAATCTGGCAAGTCATCCTCCCAAAACAGTGTTCCGCTTTCCCTCAAGTTTTTTTTTGTTTTGTGGGTTTTTTTGGTTTTTTACTTTAAAGGTAAATCTCTGCCTTGGTGAACCTGTGCCTACTGCCCTCTTCCTGCATCCTTTATTCTGTTTATGCCTTCTGCAAACAATCCAGTCTCGTTCACGAAATTAGAGTTTGTTTTTTTATGTATATAAGTATATATGTATAAAATTGAAAATCTAGAAAGGAACTCTCTGTTCAGTCTTGAAGTAGGGCTAATAGATTTGCAAAAGGTATCTTTCCACTGTGAAGAATCTCACAAGAGCTGCTTTTGCACTTGAAGAGTGGGAAGAGGAAAGATTCACTGAATAAACATTGGTCCCTGTAAAGTACCATCAGCTGGTGGTATTGTACAGACTGTTAGCAGTTGTTCTCCCTGGAGAGGGTTGCTGTCGTATCACAGGAGACTATTCTTTCTTCATAGTGCAGATAAAGGAACTAATTGCATGTTTTGTTTAAAGCAGAAGAGTCAGAGGCTGGATATTTCCTGTATCTGTTGCCAGCAAAATCTCTGTCAAGGTTATGTGGAGTCTCAGTGATTGGCTGTTACTAAATTTGATCTGGAATATCTGCAAAAATAGCTTTTACATGAAAATGTTGATTTATTGCTACAAAAAAATTTCATTAAAAAGATTGATTCATATAAAATTTTTGTTTCAATGACTTTCATTTTCAAACTTACGAACGTTTTAAAAAGTTATCAATAAAATGTTTCGTTGTGACTTACACAAGCAAAACTTTTTTTCTCAGTTCATTAATTTCAGTTAACAAAGGGTTCATTTTTTTCCTTCAGATTTGGAGCAGAACTTCTTTAACACAATCCACTGAGATGGGAAAAAACATTCCCATCCAATTCTAGTCGTTACTGTTTTCTTGTAGTCAAAGACAGTCTCAGTTTCTCAGCTGACTAAATATGGATTTGCTACTTGTTTTTTAAATTTCTTTCCCCTCCAAAGAAATCAGTTTTAGCTGTGGGATAATAATCCCTTTCTATGTTTTTACTTTTGTATGTAATGCACTGATCTTCCACATCTGTGCTTGAGATCTGGCATCAGAAAAGCTCCAGATGAGTGTATTTAGAGCTAAAACTGTATGGCAAGCTTAAGGCATTAATGCTAGACATCCGTGTTATGATTAATCAACTTCATTCTCTCATTAATATTTTTACTTTTTAAAATGGGAAGTTTCATTCAGGTTTCATTTTGTTATTTTAGCTAGTTGTGAAAGTTTGACTGTGTTTCTTTTTCTATGCACATCCAGAAACTAAGAAAAACAGTCTCTATCAGTATTTCAAGATCTCTTGCCAATACTTTTGTTTCTAGCAGTGTATCTAAAAAGATATTTCACTGACTGCCTTTTGCTCACATACATATGTAATTTTTTTATGCTTCTCTAGAGTTGCTTCATAATTTATTTGCAATTTTTATCAGCTATAGGTCTGTTCAGTAGTTCAAAAGCTAACTCTTTAGGACTTCACTTTAATATTGTGGAAATGTGTGTATTTAAAACTGGAACACATTGCAAGTAATGAAAGACTACTTCTCAAGTATACAATTAAGGCTTCTTTAAAGGCTTTCAATTTGTAAAAAGGTTTCTTCAGAAAGTTTTGTTATCATAAATTTCAGCTAGTAAGGTATAGAAGAAAATGTAGGGGTGTCTATTCCAGGGCAAAGAACGAATGCTGTTTTCCTATGTATGTTAAAGTGCAATAGTTATCTCAAACTTTTGTTTAAAATTCAGATGTAGTGAATCAGACTTTGCAAAGCCTGCTATCACAGTTCTTCTGTGTAACAACATGTTACAATGCACAAGTGCTTGTTGTTTGCATGGGGTAGCTTTCCTGGGTAAAGTTCTCCCTGTGCTGAGTTTGAGCAAATGAACTCTTTTGGAAACTAAAATAGATCTTAGTTTTCAAATTTTGTGTTTGATCTTCGCACGAAGATGAATTCATCCTTGTAGAAAGAGGGGTGTGTTGTTGAGGCCTTGTAGATGCTACAAGTCCAGTAACATCTGCAGGGCTATGGCCTTGGGACTGGTGTATGCCGCAATTCTGGGCTGGGGAGATAAGTTTTTTTCAGAAACCTGTTTTTCTAAGAGAAGTCTGATATTCAGTAAATGAATATAAGATACTTCTCAAACGCAGAAGAATTGACAAAATCAGTTCAAAGAAAGACTCTAGCAAATTTTTATTTAAAAAGTGAATGATACACAAGTTCTTTTATTTCCTTTTTCTTTTTTTTTAGATTCATCAGATGGAAGTCTAAAAGCTTCTACACATCATGGGGCAATAGATGTTTATGTCAGTCAATTAAGAAAAGTGGATCTGAAATCCCAGAAAGGTTAGCAAACTAAAATAAATATTTTTTGTGGCAGCTTATGATGTAAAAGAAAAGGGGGTAAGGGGTTTGTTTGTTTATTTGTCAGGAAAAAATGAGTTTGTGATTGTTGGTTATCTACATTCTTTTTTACCTCATTGTTAGAAAATGTGTATAAATACTTATAATACAGTAAACTCTGTAAGGGGCAATGATTGCAGAATGGATTACAGAATTTTTTTTATTTTTCAATACTTCCTTTTTTTCCTGGCAATCTACCCAGCAGAATTCTGCAGAATTGACTTGGATTACAATCTTCCTTTGCCTTGTGCACAGTTTACTCCATGGTGCTGATATATGTATGTGCGGAGTGACAACCATCACGTTTACATTTCTTTTTCCTGGTGAGATGTCCCATTATTGAAATTGGAAGGCAGAAAAACAAAGATGAGAGGGCTTTACCCTACCATTCTTCCTTTTTTCTCTCTGGGATACTCACTAGAATTTCACTTCTTAATTAAAAGCTCACTCCTAAAGTTGGATTCATAGTTTTACAATATCATATGTTCTGAATGGCAAATAACAAAGCCCTGAATACATCTTGTTGGTCCTAGTTTTGCAAAAAAAACACTACAGCATTTCTGTAGTTGACTTCAACATCATAAATAAAAATTTGCTAGAAGTCAGACACTTCAGGTGGTTTAAATGAACATGGTATTCGGTACCTTTCTCTTGTCGTCTGTGAGACAATGCCTGTGCCCTATTAAAACCTAGCAGTTGCTCAGAATGGGAATAATGAAGGAAATGCATTGAAATCACTTGGGTGCCGTTCTTCTGTACAAGCTATTCTGGTTCCATTGGTGCAAAGAAATTTATTTTTATATTATTTCCTAGTTACCTTTTGAATCKCTTAATACTAAGTTATGTCTCTTTGAATTAGTAGCAGAGAGGAATGTATTTAATAAAAGCTAATTAATGTTATTTTCAGAACATTGCCTGACATCTCTTCTGGCAGCACAGTTTAGTAAAGGCAAAGTTGATGAAGTTGTGTTTTCTTTTACCCCGTAAATTCAGAGTAACTGCTGACAGCTGCAGTGTAGAAAATGTCCCATTCGTGATAAATTAGCTGCATGTGTATTGGATTTTATGAGTCACATCACTGAGCAACTCTCCAAGGAGGACCCAAAGATGAAGACCTTGTCCCTTTCTTGTCCTAAGGCTTTTGTGTATCCAGCAAAATTTAGGCCTAAATTATACTGACAGTTATTTGTTCATCAGGACTGTCACAGGCAGGTGATTCTGCTGAATTTGAATTGTATAGCTAGGGTTGCTTTCTGACTGCTACTTAGTTGTTATAGCATCAGTTTTCTTATCAGGTTCTGCTTCAGCTTTTGGGGTGTATTTAAAGAAACTTTTTTATGTTTTCCTAAAGTGAATGTTGGAATTGGGCAGAAACTAAGGAGCATGTATACAGAAAGCATATTCTGAATTTCGGTAGGTTTTTATTTTAATGTGTAGGGCATGGCTTCCGAACATTGTGACTGAGTAATTCCAAATATGACTAACATGGGCAGGTTGGGGGCCCAGCATCTGCCTTCAGTCTGATGCATAGAAGCACATATTTAGGAGAAGCAGAAATCAGAATTTCTGTTTTTAATTTCAAGGGTAGAATTATTCGGGCCACCAAAGCGGCAATTTTGCTAGTAGTTTACATTTCAGTGATACGTCGCCTAAACTGGTTAGTCACTTTTGAGACTGCATCTGTTCAAGGATGTAAACAGCCAGCCCTGTGCAGTAAAGCAAAGACAATTGCTAGCGTTAACAGTATGTAAGTGGCATCTCATCGTTCCAGAGGAGCAGTTCTTTCGTCATGTGCCATGCAGTGGCTGGATTAATCATCAAATCTGATCTCCTGTCCTTGCTTAGGAGTGTAAATATGCAACTAGAAGATGAAACTGAAGTCATAATACTTGTGAGATCTATTAGATTTGCTTCCCTTCATCATTCCTGTAATAAGATCCTCTACCAAGAGCCGTTGCTAGCAGTATATGTCAATGTTAATTTTTGTGTTTGCCAAGGAGATACTGTGACACAATTTTCTACATGTGACATACAGTATTCTGGTTATGATAAATGAAGATATCTTCATTTATCCTTTCAGAGACAAAAAAAAGAGGTTACTGTGTCTGAAGGCTCTTAAAAAAAAAAAAAAACCAAAACAAAAACAACAAACAAACAACCACCAACAAAACAAAACAAAAAACCCACAAACGAACAAACGATGATTTGATTCAAGTTAGCTAAATAATTGCCTGTTTCATGCTTTGAGCTCGATGTTAAAGTAACTAGCTTTCATTTAAATTTATACCAGGTTCTATTACAGTCAAGGTACCTGCCTCTCTCAAAGCCTATTTAGAGTTGTCTGGAAGAAAAGTGGATGTGAGCTCAGAGATCCAGTTAAAAGAAACACAGAGAACCTCCAAAGATGATCACGTAACTATAAGTGGTAAGGCTTACTAATCTTGGCTTCCAATAAATGTCTGTCTGGCCTTAGTCAAAGGCATCCACATTTCCTTAAGAGTTTATTGCTCTTGGCTTCTTCTTGTTTCATCTGTTTCAGGTTCAAATGTTTGCTTATGCTGTTGTACTCCCCATGTTACTAGATGACTTTTTGTTTGGTAAATGACTTGTGAATGCAAACAACTGCTGCTCTAACAAAAGTCTTAGAGTCAAATTCATCCTCAGCATTATTCCAATGAATTTGTGGGAGGTAATCCAGGGCTGAATTTGACCTATTGCTTTGTTGGCTTACACAGTCACATACAATAACTTGCTAGGGAATGTCCATTAAAAATACAATGAAAAGTTTTCTCTGTTAATCTCTGTTGGGTGGGAGGGGGAAGTAAAAGGGGTATATGGCATATTTATAAATGTACAGTATAAATGTTAAACAGTGCAGGATAGGCTGAGAAATGATGGGTGGGAGATAGCTAGGAGAAGAGCAGAAGAAGCTGGAGCATGGAGGAATAGAGAGTACATGGAAGGGTGCCTGTGATTACTGGAAACATTTTTCTAATGCATTTAAAATTGAACTCGGGAATCCCAAGTCTTGCTGTTTCCTGCTTTAGAAAACAGTTGTACTAATTAATTGTCAGGGTGTGTATTTCTCTCCTCCTCTCCAGATGTGTCTATCTAGAAGTTAAGGCTGTTTCTGTTACCAATTACTCAGTTTGCTCAAGAGGAAACATTAACGTAATGTGTCTGAAGGCTCCAGCTTTGTTTTTGAACATGTTATGTCAGTATGACCTGCTATGATAGCAGATTGGGTGAGGCTTTGAGTTTTTCTTTGGTTTCAAACCTAAGAAAATACGCACAAAACTTCTTTTACTCCCACATGTAAGATGATAATCTCCAAGTCAGGAAATGTTAGAAGTGTATGTACATAATTTTAATATGTAGCCTGCTTATATAAAATAGTAGTCTTGAAATGTATAGGTGTATCTCTTCCTGTCTTGAACAGTAACTAGCATTTAAATTTACTAGTGGTTGTTAAATACAAATTTTTTAAAAAACATGGTTAGAAGTTCTCAGGCTAGAAACCTGTGGAAGGACCCCAGATTCCAGCAAGGCTCTATGGAATGAATTGCCTCGGTGAAGGAGGACCACTGGCCAGTCAATCATCTTGTTATTCTGGCAACATTAAAGATAAAAGTGGTGTTTCAAATATACACAGCTGAATGGCTTCTCTGGTTTCACGACCCAGTCAGTGTTTATGTAGGACAGTCATCACTGAAGCGGATGCAATCTTTCAACCTACCATTCTGTATGGAAATGATCTTGGCAGTTGAGGTCAAAAGTGGCTCTAATTAGTTAACCCTCAAATAAACATATCCCAAAGGCATGGAAATCAGCAAGAATTATGCAGAGGCAACAGCATTGGGCCACTGATTATCAGTTGTTTAAAGAGGTTACAGCACTGAACAAAAAATTTATTAAACATAGATCTAAATTGATCGTAATACAGGTGAATGAAAAATACACCCTGGAATGGATTTTCTGCAGGATACAATTCAGCTAAACTAGTGCTGGCCTGAAGTAACATATCTTCATCTGTCTTTATACCCGGCATTTAGCTTTGCTGAGTGTTTTCTCACATAACATAACCAATGATTTGTAGCAGCTCTCTCCTCCCTTTTCTTCACTGGTCAGTAAGAAGCAACAAACCTGAAGGGAGATGAAGTAGTTAATTTTAACCTGTGCTTTGCTCCTTTTCTTACCCTTTTGAAAACGGTGCCTCCACTTTCTTTGCCAAGTCAGTAACATTCCTTTGGCATGGCAAGGGAGATGCTTCCTGCTTCTCCTTCTCTTTACCTTATCCCATAGAGACAGTGTATTCTTTCTGCAGGCCAAGCACTTGTCCCCTCATTCTCAACAATCTCTTTTTGAAGTTGATATTTGAGAATCTTCTTGTACAAGTAGATTCTGAAATAATTAAAAATCATTTAATACTGTTTCTATATCATGAAAACATTATCCAGTGTTGAAGTTTTAGGTACAGAGTCTATAGCTGCCCTTCTGCTGCAACTAAAGAAACATAMAATGGATAGAAAAGAGGGGTTTTGCCAAGTGGAAAAAAAATCTGTATCACAAGAACATCGCAGTTTAGATTTTTATGCTTCTGAGCTCAAAGGTTAGTTTAAAAATAGATGATTTTTCAGAAACTGGCCAGTTCTCATGTGGATAACACAGGAACCGGCTGCTTTCAGGAAGCTTTACTTGCTTCTGGGARTATTGTGAGAGATGTTAGAGAGGAGGCTCTCCAGTGGGAAGTCAGGGTAGAGTTCTGTGACTTGGGTAAACAAGCACCTAGTCTATCACCTGCGCTAGGAAAGCCTTCCCTACTGCTCTTACAGTGGCTATGATGTACAACATCACCTTGCTTCATGGCTCCCATCTCCACGCTGAGTGGGGAAGTCAGTACACTACAATCCCACAAGCAGTCACAGCCAGGGTTTTGCAAGATAGCCAAGGAATAGAACAGGATTTAGTCAAAGCAAGAAGGTGAAAGCCTGGAGTGAGTGCTCTAGAGGCAGTGATGAGAGTGTGAAAAGGTGTTTTGCTCTTTTAGGAAAAGAAGGGACTTTCCTGCAAAATTGGGACACTTACTGAGAAAGGGATGGAACTAGAGAGCAGTGCCAGGGAGTTTACTCTTCAGAGTAATTTGCAAGGATAAGGCATCTTTCTCCATTGACATCAGTAGGCACTCTTAGAAATAGTATGTATGGTATAACGAAATCTGTTACAAAAACAGATTTTTCATGCTAAGCGCTGGTCCAGCTTTCCATCTGTGAAAGCCTTTGTTTGGCTGTCTAGTTTGAGAGTGCTTGAGTAACTCCAGTAATTTCTGATGGCAATCATGTCAAGGCATTCTTCTCCTTTCCCTGGCAAAGAGGGTAGGAAGAGAGGATTCTGCTTAGCCCTTGCTGCTCGATGTCTGTGCCTTCCCTGTGTCTCCAGGTCTGCCTGTATTCTTAAGTCAGCTAATTTAAGAAGCCTGTAGAGATCATTAACTATATCTGGAACTATATATGGTAAGAGGAAGGGTAGCAGGCTAAAAAGTGTCAAATGTTAGAATCATAGAATCATAGAATAGTTTGGGTTGGAAGGCACCTTTAAAGGTCATCTAGTCCAACCCCCCTGCCATGGGCAGGGACATCTTCAACTAGATCAGGTTGCTCAGAGCCCTGTCCAACCTGATCTTCAGTGTTTCCAGGGATGGGGCATCTGCCACCTCTCTGGGCAACCTGTTCCAGTGTTTCACCACCCTCACTGTAAAAAATTTCTTTAATTTCTCTGCTTTAGCAGAGTAGAGGGGTAGAATCACCTCTCTCGACCTGCTGGCCATGCTTCTTTTGTTGCAGCCCAGGATACGGTTGGCCTTCTGGGCCAAATATTCAAGCAGAAAAGGAGCTTAGGAGGCTGTCATGCCAAAGGGGTTACAAACATGTTGAAGGGCAGGGTTAAAATTCAAATAATCTTGACTTACATCCTTTTTAGGCTATTTTTCTAGTAAGTTCTTTTAAGTTCAAAGTACAAAGGTAGGAATAATTACCTGTGTGGTCCTGAGAGGAGGAATATTTCAATAAAAACATCAGTAAACAGGAAACAATAATGTTACACAGTTGCAAAAAATAAACAGTGTTTTAACATGACTGTTCTGTAAAACTCAAAATAATCCCTTGGCTTTACATGGCATTAGTAATACTTTGCTGGAAGGTGTCCGGTTTTGAGTACTGTACTTCAAAAAGGATGTGCACAACTGTAGAGACTCCAAAGGAGAACACGTGATCAGAGGCCTAAAAAAATGATTTATGAGGGAAGACTGAAAAACAGTGTTGTTTTTGTCTAAAGAAGAGAAGTCTGAGAGAAGATAAGATGCACTTTTCCAGTACGTAAGAAATTGCTGCAGAGATGAAAGAAATAAATTGGTCTCTGTCCACTCGTGATAGGGCTAGAAATTATGATTTGACCTTATGGTAAAGAAAACTTAGCTAAATATTAAGATGAACTTTCTGGTAGTAAGCACTTGTCTGGTGAGGCCATAGGACTGTCAGTACTGCAGATTGTGAAGAACAGGCTAGGCAAGCATGTCAGGTTAAATATAGTGCATCCTCAGGAGGTTGCTTTCAGCCCTGTTTTCTCTTGTCCTAAGTTGATGTGACCATCTGCTCCCACCCACTCCAAAGGAAGGTTATGAGGCATGTGGATGGATAAATTTGGGGACTAAATGAATGCAGCCCGTGGGCATGCTTCCGCCCACTTCCATTGCCAGCTTGTGTGTTGACAACTGTAAGCTTGCTGGAAAAAGTCTTGCAATCATTCAGAGACTTTYTTTGGATCCTTGTAGCTGATGGTGTCAATTTTCAAATCTAATTGTCTGGAATATAAAGACCCCCCCGCTTTTTTTTTTTTTTAAACCATCTTTAAAAAAACCATTTTTAAACTCCATCTCTGAATGGTGCCAGGGACCCATCTGATTCCAGATCTTTCTCCATCCCTGGCCCCAGTTCTAGTGCCAAGTTCATATCCAGCGGCAATCTTTGACCTGATGCCATCTATCTGCTTGGTGCCGAGTGAGCTTTTAACTTTGACAGTCACTTACTCCATCTGGTTTTCAGCACTTGCATGAGTTTCCTTGGTAAAAGTCCCACAGTGTCACAGGTGCTTCTCAGAGGCTGTGGATGTTTGTCTTTGTAGGTTATTGTGTCTCCCTATTCTTACTTTCTCAAGTTGGCAAACCAACCTGTTCATATTTTTCCGTCCTCTTACAAAGAACATACTCTTTGGGAATGATTGTCTTGTCGCAAGTCAAGACATTCTTGCTCCCTGTTTCATCCAGTGTGACAACAGTTGCAGCAGTTAACAGGATTTTTAGCCTTTGGTACTAATCCCACCCCATCTACAGCACTGGAGCTTTGCTGAGCCACATCTGAACAGTGTTCCTCTCAGAGCCATGTTTTCTGGTGACTATGCACACAGGTAATAGGGCGCAGTCTTTCATGTTAACGTATACCTTCCGTCAGATGTCTGTCCTGGGGATGGAGAGGAATCTCCTGTTGTCTTCTCTGACCCCCTTTTTCCTGTGAAAGTTTCCAGATAGATGTTGTCTCTACCTTTTGGGTGGATCCAGCATCCAATTATTCTTTTGATCACTAGAAACTCCTTAGATGGCCTACTGGAGAGAGTCAGCCTGTCTAATTACCAGATTCCCTTGAAAAGATGGGCATTGATACCACTGTCCTATCTCTGACTTTCCAGGTTTCTCTGAATAACTTCAAGTCTTTTCACTGTATGGTTCTCCAAGTCGATTGTGGTGAGAAGCACCTTTCTCCTTACAACAATCACTTGCTCAGGCATGCCCTGAAATAATAAGGCTTTCATGTCTGTGTGAGGTTAGATCTGGATTCCCCTCTGGAACGTGGGGGATTTAGACAGATGTTTTCTACCTCGATGTCCTTCAGAAATAACTTATTTCTCACTGTTCACAGAATGGCTCCTCATCCAGTAGTATGGGAGAGCGGCCTATGAGGTGCTGTGAACTTACCCTGTAGGATTCCTTCAAAGCCAGTGAGAAAGGAGGGAGCTCACTGCATGGGTCTCGTATGCTGTGTACAAGGCTTTGCGGATGTGTTTAACTGCTTTTGTTATCAGAAGTTCTATATTGTTTACTTTAAGGTAATTTCTGTGGTTTTAGCTGTATGGAGTTCCAGGGTTAAACTCAAACACAGCTGAAGGGGCAGTGAATAATGTGAGGCAAGCAACTTGCCGTTAAAAGGGAAAAAACTGAAAGAGCTTGTATTATAGCAGTCTGCTGAAACTTAAGTTTCTTCTGAAACTTAACAGCTGTCCGAGTGTAGCACTCCTTCTCCCACTGTGCAGCTGACCTGGATCTGTTGCATTCAGAGTTATGGTTCTGATCCCAGGAGTAACGCTATCCGCTGCCTTGTCCCTCCCTGCTTTCTCTGTTCTCAAGGCACTTCTTCAAAACTTTCCTTCCTTCCTAGAAGCAATTTTTATTGACTCCTTGCCACTAGAATTGAGTGGGAAGAGCTTTGTTTTACAGTTTTACAGTGTCCCTCTAAACACTGTCCCTCTGTGAAGCCTTGATCCTTAAGCAGTATCTTAAAAAAGCAAACAAAGACCCAGGTTGTATCTGGAAAAGATTACATTCCTTCAAGTCAAATAGAAAGTTCATCCAACTTTTATAAAACACATTAGATGAGATGCTATCCTACAGATTTTTATTGGTTTCAGCTTGCATTTAACTCAAGCTGTTCACAGCCTTTTTGAGATATACCACAGTCGTAACAATACCAGTGAAAAACATTTAAAATATGCTTATCTTTGTGTGTTTTATGATAGAATAGAGCTCTCTCTTCACTTGCCTATTCCTGGAGCCTGGAGAAGTTAAACAGTCACTACTGCACTGCATAATGTTCTGCAAAGGTGTTCTCTGCCTTTTAGGCACACATGGGAAAAAAAACTTTTTCCCTGGGCATTACATTGAAAAAGTGGCCACACAGCATACTGATGCATCTGTCTTCTCCTGAGCTCATGCGGTTGTCTTGACTGGTGGGTTTCGAAATGAAAATGAATTTTCTTTTTTTACCTCCTTTCCTTATTCTCAATCCAGCAGGCTGTTGGCTTTCGTGATTTAATCACACTAGCAAAGTCATCCTCAAAATCCACTTATGTTCCCACAGTATTCAGAGTACAGGCAGTGAGTACAGTTAAGACCAAATGTCATCAAAAGGTCTCCAACTAAACCTTGTTGCTTGATTAGCGCCTCATACACAAAGCTATTTAAATATCTTAAGCTTGATTTGAACCTGCTGCTGGTGATAGGCTTAATAACATTAAAATAGTTTGAAGATCTTCATCCCTAGGGAGTGGAACTTGACACTCACTTTCCTGCAGGCAGTTTGGTATTTTCTGCATTCCCTTCACAGGCAAATCTCCAAAAGAAGCATGAGGAACAAAACATTTTTCTAAGTTCACATAAAATGCAAAATGAGAAACAGAGCTCGAACAACTGAGCTTTAAAACAGCTCTTGTTTATTTGTTTCTGTGTTTCTTCAAAACTCACTTTTTACTTTTTAGCAAAAGTGTAGCAGGGTGTAAGCAGTGCATGAAACTGTTCATGACAGGGCTGATTCTGTGCTTCAGTGTTTGTTCCTTGTACGGAAGTGCAAGGCATAGTGACAAAAACATGAGAGAGAGGAACTGGGACCAAGCAGTCCAATATGCGCTTTCTGGAAATGTATCTCTGCCCTACATTTCTTGTGTCCTCTCTCCTTTGGAAAAAAAGCTCTATTTTCAGTGTTCTACAACTCTGTTAAGGGATCAACAGAAACTTTCCTTTACAGTTCTGTGTTGGTTCATTTTTTTGACACCTGGAGGCTGTTTCCTGTTTAAAATTCAGACTGATCTAATGTTTTAAGGGCTATGTCTACTTAAAAGATAGATTTTGTTTTCATTTCTGTTTTGTATTCTCTGATACAATGCTATTGCAAATCGATGATTCAGGAAAGCTTTCTGAGGAATTGAAGTTTCAGATTTTAACAGATTTCACATACAACACATTTGTCCAGCTTCGTGATGATCATCATATATTTAAGTCCATAATTAGAAGAGGAGCAGAACTGTGGATTCTTCCTTACAGTAGGAGTGATATTGAGACTGAGTGTGATTGAGACTGCTGCTGCCTGGAGCAATCGGGAGTGCAGAAATTGTACGAGGACATCCACATGGAGATCCTTGAAGGCATGTTGTAGTCTGATAACAAAGGACACTGAAATACCTCTTCGTTCAGCGGGAGAGCTCTGTCAGTGTTGGACTCCTCTGAAAATCTCGTACTTCTAAACAGTACCTCAGCCTGCTAGTGAATTGATGTGGGTTTGGCCCATAACCTTAAATTAATCCCACTTCGAAGTACCAAAGCACTGAAATGCTATTGAAAAGTTCTGGCACATAGGCTTGAGTTGTGGAAACCAATGCAGTGATGTCAGTTGGAGTTTTGCCACTGTTTTTGACGTGGCCAAAATTTAACTTCAGCTGTGTTACAGGTCAGAGCAGAGCATGTTTGCAAAGTTGCTTCAGCATCTGCTTCCCTGCCATCCCTCATGCTATTCCAGGCTCAAATTAGTTCTAAACTTAGAACTCACTCAGTCATACGAATGCTGAAGTAATAATAAAAGATATTTTGTAAAGATAAACCAAAGTGAAGGTTGATCTTGCGATAAAGGCACTGATTTGGGACTTAAAAGATCCCAGTTTAATTCCCAATTTGGTCATAAATCTTCTGTATAAATTTGGAGGATCACTTATTCTCTCTTGGCCTCAGTTTCTTAATTGTAAAATGATGGTAAGTTGAACTTTCTCCTTTGCCTATTACACAGTGAGCTTTTCAGAGCATGACCAGCATGACCGTGCATACTAAGTTTATGTGAAATACGTAAGAAGACAGACATCTCTGGGTGGTTTTTTTTAATCCGTTATCATAAGAAAGCAGTAATAGTAGCAACATGTCTGGTCATCTGGAAAATCAGGTCTTGCCCACGTCTCTGTTCCATAAAGATGAAAACTTTTCAAATTACTTAGCCAGATTAACGTCTAATGTAGACGTATTTCCTAGCCCATAATAAAAACTACGGTACTATATAATAAAAAACAAAACTTAATTGTAATAACATATTATGGGAAATGAGATTAATGCAAAAAACTGTATCGAGAATGAAATGTCAGAAGCCCCTGTTAAAAATGTATAAATTCTACCATATAAAAGTCTTATAAGTATTTCCAGGGAGCTTGGAAAAAAAGGCAATGTGAAGATGATATGTTTACTGTGTGTCAAATTAAACTAAACAGAACTCTCTTTTCCAGGTCACATGAATCAAAGGAATGAAACAGACAAATGGATTAAGGCTGACACACAAAATGGCAAAGTGTGTCTTAAAAGCCAAAGCTGGATCCAGTCTGTCAAGCTGAAGAGTTCTTAAAGGTGAAACAGGCCAAAGAGATTAAATCAAGAAATTGTAAAGGAACATTTCTGTAAAATTATGAAACTTTGTTGATGCATATTCTTAATATAAGAGAGAAACAATATTAAAAATGAGGGCATTTTAACCCAAGACTTGCCCGTGACAGTGGCTGGTGCTTACAGGTCTGGTTTACTTTTAGTGCCTTTTTGGAACGACAAGATCTTACATATTCAGAATTTGTATAACTTGACCCACTTACCATGTCCGTTTAAAAGCTGGTAACTTTCAAACAAAAGTTTGGAGTCGTCATTTAAAAATAAAAAGCATTTTCCACATCTGGTATTTGAAAATATGAAAATTTACTTCCAAGAGGACATGCTCTGCAAGCTATTTTATATTTTTAAATTAAATGTCTCAGTACTGTGGGAATTCTACTGGTTTATGTAAAATGCACTGAATTTTCTTCAACCAAATCATTTGTATAGTGGGTAGGATAAAACCACTTTCAGAACTGTAGTTCTTATTTGGTCTTCTCRTTTGGTGTTTGACCCCTAAGCAGTTTTTGCCTTGTCAATGGGTACTATGTGTGTAAAACTACTTATATGAAGTGACAGAACTTGCTCCATGGCGTCCTGAACCACTTATTTGTGGATAGAAATAAGAACTCTAGCTATGTCTACCACTGTCCGTCTGCAAAGAAAAGCTTTTAAAATAAATACTCAAAAGTGCAATGGGTCTGGCTGATTTCAAGGAGGAACACTCCACCAACTGGACTTCAGATAAGTGTCCACGTGAGCATTCCCTGAAGTAAAAGCTACCAAAGAATGCAAGTATTGGCCTAATAAATGAGAACTGTAATCTGCTTTTTCCTGGATTTCCAGTGACTTACCGTCAGCCTTGCATGGTGGGACTGTACGCTCTTTGAGGCAGAAAGGCAGAGGAGGGACATGAGGGAAATGTGTAAGCCCTGTACAAGGGCATACATTATTTTTGTGGAGGATTTTGTGTTACCGTAATACAAACACACATTAAAGTAAATGGAGCTTTTAAAAGCCTTTCCGTATATATATATATCCCCTTATAAAAGAAGGATGTAAACTTGTGTTTCAAAACTGAAATGTAAGAATTTCTGCCAACTGAGTGGATGGAGAGTAGCAAAGAAGAGTTCAGAGTGTCAGCTCAGGTTTTAGGTTGTGTATATGTGTGTATGTACTTTAGATCATAATGGTACATTATGAAATGAACTTCCTTTCCCACAGGATTACCCAAGAGGTATAATTGCCCCTGGCTAATGGACTTCAATAGTCAAGGGCAGCATTTTTACTATAATTCAGGGTGGTTAAAAACTCCAGATTCTGTTTGCCGTTGTGTGTACTGTTTGTTTGGATGAGGTGGGCACTGATGTGTATGGCAGATTATATGTATTTTTAATATAAACACTAATATATAAGACATTACTAATATTTTTACTAAAAGCAATATGATATTACTAGTTATTAGTTATTCTTATACTACTTTTAAAAGATACAAAATTAATAAATGTGTAATGGTTTTAGATTTCCTGAAAAATTTTTGAAACAAATRATTTCTGTGCACTGCTGCAGACAGAGTGAAAGAAGCACCTCTAAATTCACACTGCATTGAAAATAAAAACAGAGTAGTAGATATTTCACAAAATTGAGTCCATTTAATGGTTCCATTATTCACCCGGACTACAAAGCCTGTCAGCCTCTGTGATTAAGGTCGTGCTTTTTGGAACTGCTGCATCAGCAATTTAAGGGAGAGCATAGTAAGAAAACATGTTATTTCTTCCCTGTTCAAAAGTCAGCAAGCTAAGGCATTCATATTCTAAACCTAGCTGGAATTAAACATTAGGATTGGTAGTTATTTGCTTAAAGAAGTTTAAATAAGCCATCAGAAAAATTGTGCTACCAGTAAAGCTACTCTGATTATATTCTTTCCAAGCTAATAAATGTTGAGGCCAGCTAGAACTTTAACATAAAGGTCAAGAATGAGCTGAAGACAGACAAATCTTTGGGAKTTTCCCCAAAGGTATTTGAGTAATGTCTTGTTCTGCTATAATGAGGTGAAACTTCATATTTTTCTCTAGACAAGGAAAGATTAGTTGGGTTATCAGTAATTAGGATTTGAGTGGCAAAACCCATGTGTGCTCATTTTTTTTTGTCATTTGATGAGAAGATGTGTACTTGTAACTGGAGAAAATTTATCCTTTAACACTTTTCTCATCTGTACTCCTTTTCATTTGACTCTCCTGGCTCCGTCAGCTGCCAGCTAGCCCGCAGTTCAGATCTGCAGATGTAAACATCACCTCGCTTAGAGTTGAACTCTGCCTGAGTGGCTTTTATGAGAATTAGGGCTCTGGGTGCACAAGTGACTGTTGAGAAGTAGAGAACTGTGCTTAAATGTTCATGTATAGTTGTGTATTAAGGAATCGGTAGTCACTACCTATTCACTGTTCTTCATTGCTCAAGAACGCTGTACTTGATGAGTACCAGCCGTGTCAAGTGTGAAGTTCTGTGGGAAGTCAGAGTGTTTATGTCCTGGAGAGGACCTTCATGGCAAACAAGAACCCCAAACACACGCAGATTTTTTTATTGCTTACTCTGCATGGGACTACAAAAACTTCTCACTATTAAAAGATGAAGACAGCTTGAATCAACATCTGAAAGTTAGCAATGTTGTTTCAGTGCGGCCRTCTTGCTTGAAGGCGTACACACTCCTGCAAGAAAGATTTGCAACGCTTCCTTACTAATTCAACAAACGACCTTTTATTAAAGTATGATTAGTTTTAAGAAAAATAATACAGTGTTCTTTTCATGCTCTAATGAAAAACCCTTGAACTGTAGATGATGTGCAATTTCTTCATCTTTCATTTTGAAGAATCTGTTTATTCAGGCTCTGATGTGTGTTTTTTGGTGAAGGTGAGTATGTTACCATCCCGGTCATATCCAAGCCAGGAAGGAGGGTCAGCATCATTATGTTCTTGTTTCTCCAGTTTGGCTGTGTATTTCAAGACAGCTTGTCTGCAACAAGAGTTTAAAAAAAAAAAAAAAAAGACAAAAGTGGAAAAAAAAAATTTGCAGAGGCTGTTTCTACAACAAACACTAAAAGCTGTTTAATGAGCAAAGGTTCCTTGTTTCAACTGAAGCTATCAATATTATAAGAGGTGTTGCGGAAATTAAAAAARAAGATAATTGGTTAGGCCATAGAGTCACAGAATAAATTAGATTGGAAGGGGCCTCTGGAGCTCGTTTAATGCTGGTCTTGCTCTAAATGGATCCAACTGGACCAGGTGGGTCATTGCTTTGCCAGCTAAGTTCTGAATATCTCTAGGGATGAAGATTGCACCGCCTCTCTGGGATCCTGTTCCAAGTGTTTGACCAGCCTCCTGATTAAAAAATAGCTTCCTTGTGTGTAATCAGAACTTTATGTATGCCACTTGTCCTGTCAGTGCACCTTTGAGGAAAGCCTGGCTCTTCTGTATCCTCTGGTCAGAGTTATAGACAGCAATAAGGTCTCCCCCAGCCTGAGCCTTCTGTTCTTGTGACCGAGCAAAGCAATTCTTTCAGCCTCTCTTTACATGTCACATGCTCCAGCCCTTTAATGCTCTAGTGTGTCAGTGTCTGTCTTGACTGGGGAACCTAAAACACAGATCTTTGGGACTGAGTAGGCAATGCCATTGGAATAATAGCATTGTGTTTTGAAGAAAACATAATACCAAACAAGGTAAATAAACCAGTTACATCAAAAGGTATCACAGAGTCACCAGAGTGGTTTTTCATAGCTATATAGGAAAGCTATAGTAACTGTGCAGGTCCCTATCTCTATTTTTTCCTTTGGTGCCTGTGTGGCACCTCCAGGTATTTTTACCCTTTCCTGGTGCACCTTTTGCTTTCTTTTTGGCTAACCTCTCCACTTGTAGTTATCTTCTGTCACCCACCTGTTTTTAAAGTGGATTGTTTCTGAAACTGAATTGAATATGCAACGGGCAGTGTTACAGAGCCTTACTGTTACTGCACTGGCCCTGAGCTCGCCCCAAGGCTGTGTTTTGCGGCTTCTGTGATAGCTGAATCAAAAGAGAACTGCTTATGATGTCCAAAGACACCCGTGACCCCTCTGATCTCCCTCGGCATTTTGTGGCCACTGCCCCTTTGCAGCATTAGAACACAAAAACAACAAACTAGAGCAAAATGACACAGAAATAGGAGCAAATCAGGCCTGCTGAGTGAGACACCCTAAAAAGAAGTTGAAGAGCAACTCTCCCTCCCTCCTTTCCAGGCAGTATCAGTCCAGCAACTTTCATTGCCTTCCCGAGCTGAAGAAACTCGACCCGCCACTTTCAGTCTTTTGAACGTCTCTTTCTTTCCATCACTTCTGCGACTTGGCTGTCAGCCCGCTCCCGGCTGCGCAGAGCACCCGCCTCCCCCGGCCTCCCCCGCCGCTGGCTCTTGCACTCCAGAAAGCTCCCCCGGGCTGAGCGTACTCATGTGCTCGTTGGGGAAGAGCCAGCTCTCTACATCTCCCATCCTCTTCAGGAGATTCAACCTGATCTGGTGTGTCACAGCCGCAGCAAGGTAGCCTTTCTCCCTGCTGGCCAATTTCCAAAGCTTGTAACAATATGGCATCTAGACAACACTAGAAAAAAATCCAAATTAAAGTGGTCTGTTATCTGCCAGTAATGCTACTACGGTATTTTTTTTCCCCAGAGTAAAAACGCTGAAGACGGTTACAAAAGAGGCAGACATGCGCAGCTGTAACGCTTGCACCACCACAGCAGGAAAGGGGAAGCGGGGAGGGGTGGAAAAGGGACAAAATTAGTGAAGCAAGGAGAGCTCCTTTTCAACAACTGCRGGGTACTTTTTTTTTTAAATCTAACACTGACACACTGTATGAACCACATGAACACAAGGCCGTATCTGTTTTTATATTAGGGAGGCCTGTGCCGTTCAGGAATGTGTGCACAATTTATAYGAGCTATAAGCTCTAAGCTATAAAATAAAAATCATCTCATCCACGTCCAAATTCCTGTTTTTCATGGAAACTGCAATGTATGGCGGCTGTCTGAAGCATGTATAAGGGGAGCTGTTACTATTTTTTTGGAAATTTATGCTGTCCCATGCCTGGAACTACAGTTGATTAGTTTGCCAGAAACAACCATTCATTAATCATCAACACACGGCAAAATAGATCGTTTATTTAAGAGATACTGTACTATGATATAGCCTGCTTATTTTATTTAGTGTCTTAAATGAGCACATTAATGAATAAAAGCATTTCAGCAAATAATTACAATTATCTTTGGCAAAGCAAATATCTCTTGGTATAAGTCAGACAAAAGTACTGGCCCAAACACATGGCTTGAGCAGCACTGGAATATATAATTGAATCCTGACCCAAAGTTTCAATCCCTTTTCCTAACAGGGGGTAGCTAGGAAATACAGTTCTGCATCACGGTCTGAATCCTGAGCCATTCCAAAATTCAGCAATGTTTGACAGGGTCCATCATAATAAAAAGTAGAGGTTTTGAAAAGGACTTTTTGCGATGAGGTTACAAAAAACAATCAAGTAAAAAGTAATGGAAAATAAAAACTTAAACATGGGAGAACTGTTTACAGTGCAAATGCAGGAGAAATTAAGCCGAAGAGGCAAGTGGAGACAGGCAGCTGATGGGAAAAGCAGAAAGCATCCTGCAAGCATGCTCCAGGTTACAAAAAGAGATAAGACTACATAAAATCTGAAGTATTCTGAGGTCTATGTCAGCTGCAGTAGCTGTATCATTTTATAGCATCCAGTTCAAGTGCACACGATGGCTGAAACGTGGCACTCCAGGAGCCTCCATGTCACTTCTGAAGAGCAATTTACAGTCAGTGAGAAGACAGTACTATGATATTTTTGTTGCTTCTTCAAGAGAAAAAAGTAATTCTTCTTAGTCCTTTGCCAAATCGTGTGTAGGCTGTCTTCTTTTCTGATTACATGGGTGTTGGACTCCCAAATCCTTCCTGCCTTGAGACCTGAATACTAGGATAATACCTAAGAAATTCTGCTTTTTCAAGAAAACAGAGTTCTTGCAATCTCCTTTCTAGCCAACAGCAACCACCAAAAAACAACAACAACCAAAACAAAAATCAGAATGTTCTCCAAATGTCAAATGTATTGTAGCTATTAAGACCCAATGTAATTTCTGTTTAAAAGGCAAAAATTGTAATAGTATTTGTTGATGAGTCACTTGCTAACAGAGTAGTCATGACTTTAAAAGAAATGTAACTGGTTTCACATTAGTGCAGACAAGAAAGAAGGAAAGATTTAATTTTGCTCTCAAAGAACAGCTTTTGGTGGAACCAAACTGTTTCAGACGAGATGCCGTCTGGTGAGAGCACAAGGCTGGCTGGCTTCTCAAGGCAACGATGGCAGATTTCCTTTCTCATTTTGCACCCAGAAATGTTAATAGAGTGCCACACCGTTCTCAGCACTGCAGCTGACTTTAAATGGTATTTGTGTTTTGAAGTTTAAGGAGAATGTTTTACAGGGAAGAGACGTGTTTCCCTGAAGATGCCAGTGTGTTATTTCTTGTAGGATTAGTCCCAAGTGAATCACAACCGATACAACCTTTCCTACAGAAGCCACATTTTAAAAAGCAGTTGGTTAGCTTTCTTTTCTTCTAGTAGAAGAAATGAATTATACCAGTATCGTTTACTCCCACAGGTAGGTTGTCCATGATTCTTTATGGCATTTAGAAACATTAATTGAAAGGTCATTAGCCTCTGGATACAGAAATATGCAGCAAGATATCAGGCCGTAGACCTTTTTTTTCTTCTAACATTTAATAAACCTGGAACCAGGCTAGTATGCTGGCAAATCGAATCTCGAATCCTACCTGATACTGGAAAGAATGGAGAATTTATATGCTCGTAACTGTTTCCTATGAAGCTGCATTGGACTGAAACTTGAAGAACTTTGTGGCTCCATATGTTTTCTATTTTAATCTAACGAAACAGTAAAAATAAAACTTTGAAAAAGAATGTGACACAATACAAGAGATATGCCTCAATATTTGCAAGGCTCCGTCTATGAAGAGACGTCTGCTAGGACTGGTTAGTGTTTAATAACAAATAATGGGGAATTCCTTTGGCAAAATGAAGTATACATGATTTATAGATTTTGTAGGGCAACTTTCAACTAAAAACATATTTCTTCTATTGCTTATTTAGAACCTAAGCCACTAGCAYGTTTAGTTCTCCAGATTAATCTGACTTTCACATAGATGTCCTCTCCCATCTCCTTAAACAGGGAATGAAATATCTCTGAAATGTATGTTTCACACCTGCAGAACGTAAATTACACCTAAAAACAGCCTTTTCCTCTACATTCTCTGAAAATCTAAGAACCCAAATAAGGTTGTAAGAGTTAGTCTGAAAACAGAGAATGAGGCCCTGTTGTTCATTTTTCTGACAATCTGTTGCTCATTATTCATTGCTAAAAACATACAGGTTGTGAATGAAATACATAGTTCTATAAAAATGTATTGTGACATAGGAGTGACAGTACTGTCATTGCTTTTGATGTCATTACTGAAAATCTGCTGCAAGATGACTAACAGTGTAGCACCACTGCCATATTTTACTGTGCTTTTGATGTAGTTATTGGCAGAAAACAAATGCTTTTTATCATCTTCGCAATATTGGCCTTTAACTACAACAAAAAAGATTTTTCAAAAGTGTGACACATACGGGATGTGGAATATATGTGAATCTAGCTGTGAACTCCTTTATTTTCTGAATATCATTCTGTCTAATGACAATTTTAGAGTCTGCATTGAAACGCCACTCTGGTCTTGACGTGGTCAGTCTATTCTGCAGCCCGCCTAGGTCTAGGGAGGCTCTTCAGACTTGTTGGAAGGCACAAGCAAAAAATCTTCAGTGCTGAATTGTTCTACGTGATCGATCCACCTGATCGTTTTTGTCCCAGACTCAGATGGCACAGGGTAAGAGTTTCCTATCATTGAACATATGGTGCAAAGGGTTAGAGACTGAGGCTGGCAAAGAAAAGAACCATCCACCGTCGCATACCAGAAAATTGGGCTCAAGAAAGTAAAATTGGCAAAGTTTGCCTAGTTCTAAAAATCACAAAAAGGGCAAAGATAACACTGGGTGGAGATGTGTGTCTCATGGTTGCTTTTTGTTTTGTAAAGATCTATAACTCTCCAGGGCTTGCTTTACAGTAAAAATAACTGGTTGGGAAATTCCTTGGCTGAGTCTGAAGAGTTTAATCAAGATGTTTGGAGAACCCATAGCATATGGGACTCTGAGACAGAGGCATAATCCTGGGTCATCCTGCAAACGCTACAATAATGCAAATGGTTTTCTGAGAAGTCAGGTCAGCTCTTCGATCTCAGCTCACCCAACATAAATTGGAACTCAACCCAAATTTCTGTTCCTACTACATCTCACTTCTACGGGAAGATGTATAAGCAACCAGAGCCCGAAAGGGATGACACACTGTTTAGTGCTCTAGAGAGAGATATGAAGTCACAGAAAAAGCAAGTGAACAACAGTAATCTGGGGGTAAAAGAAAATCCCTTGAGGCTTAATATGAGAAAAACTGTAAATCAGAAAGTTATGAGGAAATTAATCATATTTGAAATATCTTTTTTCAGAATGAACAGTGTAGTTTATTTAGAATAATTTTTTCAATTCGTACTCTTGCATACCAATCCTTCAGAAAATTTTCTGTATCTATTAGAAGTAGAGGTTTTGAGATGGAAGTTCTGAGATGACATTAAGAAAACTAAGTCAGAGAGAAGTAAAGAAAATAAAAGTAATGACAGCAGAATTGTTTGTGGCGAGACAGTTAGAGGGAAATAAACCAAGGAGGGTTTGGAAAGCATGAAGCACACTGGAAATACCTTTTAAGTTACTAAGCATCTGCATTGGTCTTGTGGTCTCTAAAGTGACTATTAAACCCTGGAATGATTTAGCATGGAGTGCGCTATCTACAGTTAGAGTGGGGTTAGAGCTCTCCTAGTATGGATACTCTCCATATAATACAGTATTATATGTTTCTTACTTTTACTGAAGTCATGAAGTTTGATTAAGTTATATACTCAGATATATCAACCATGCTTAAACTTTAGTTCTTTTCCAAACAGTTTCAGTCCCTTTGGCATGTCTGGCCGCTGTGCAATTCTAGGTGTACGGTGCCTGGTCTGTGATGCTCTTAACCCCCATGGAAGGGTGACGGACATTGGATCTGCATCTTGGAGACAGAGCGCTGAAAACTCAGCTCTAAACCTGACCAGAACTGACCGGCTTTTAAATGCCATGGGGTATCAAGAGGCTGGGTGCATTTACACCAGTAGGGAAGTTGGATTACATTGTGGTAGATGACCTGTTTTTTCCAATTGTAGCTACATAACAAGTATGTTTCACTTGTACTTCATGAAACTATGCTTATGATACCTTGACTCATTCACTGTAACCATGCTGCATCTTGAGCACAGGCCCACATCAATGCTCAAATCTGCTTCTGTCATATACTGACATGCAGTCATTGGGAAACAGGCTCCCACAAACCCTCGGAGTGAGCTCAAGTACATAGTGCGATGGCTGAGAGGGTTAGGCCCACTCTTTTTCTCCCTCATGTTCCCACATGCCCTTGAGGTGATATCCTGTGTCTGCAGAAATTTCCCTAACAGGACGTTGTCTGCCATAAAGATAGATGGGGTCCCTATTTCCCTTCATTTCTGGCTGACACTAAAATATGTAGATGCCCACACCAAGCCACAGGAATCCTAAGGCAGCAATGTAGACACTCCCTAGATGATAAAGGAGCAAGATGGCTCAAGCCAGATACCTAGCGTGGCAACATGATGCCAATGAAGAAAAAAAACATCATGTTTTTGGGTTTACAACCACCTCTGAATTAAGATTAGGAAATATCCTCTTACTTGGTAATATTTCTACAGTACAGCATCTTGAGAATCTGGAGTTGCTTACAACCTTTCCAAAGATACTTCAGTGTTTTGTCAGTAAGATGAATGCAACCTGAGACATCCAAGAAATGGAGGTAATGGCAAGCTGCAGCCAAGTATTGGATACAGGTATCGGTCATCTGTAAATGGAGCAACAAGACACGCAGAAGTTAGAAGATTATTGAATTGTTGAAAGGAAAAAAGAGCACAATTTTAGTGTCTGATTTGTGGGAAAATTATGTTTTAAAATACTTAATGGAAGTAAAATTTCTGGCACAGCAGAATTCTGAATCTCTTCAAGAGGCTCTACAGGAACTGTCACTTAAATATCAGGAGCGTATTAGGTATTAGTTAACTGTGATTCCAGTACAGTCTAAAGTATTGTGGGATTTTTTTCACCTGATCAGAATGGTTTAACTTTCCCAACCTCATAATTTTGCAGGTACCACGTATAAGCCTTTAGCCTGACCTGCTATTGCATTGTTCTCGCTAAACTATTAGGCTGCACTTATAGTTTAGTTATATCAGTTTTGTATCTCAGTTCTCTATTACAAATGAGTGTCTCACACCAAGACCTTTTTAACATATAGTTGTTTTTCTTTAGCTCTGAAGTAGAGCTGCTTAGTTCCACCTCACAATTCCATTTTTCTAAACTGATATTCCTTGCCATTAATGCTGGAAGTCGCATTTGAGAAACACATGAGACAGAGTCTTTAAGGTACATAAGCAGTTATGCAAGCTACTTAATTGCTCCACTGACCTCAGTGGAAACCGTTTAAATACTTTAATTACCTTGTTCAGTCAGGACCAAAAATCAAGAGGGGATATGCTAAAGACCTTCAAAAGACACTGGATTAAAATCAGTGGAGTGGGATGGTGGAAAGAGAGACGAGGGTTTCACTTGCATTAAACAGCCAATCTCATGAGAATCTACAAGGGACAAGTAGGCAAGACGAAGGTGGGACCTTGGGCTGTGGAACAAAATTAGCACACTATCTCATGATACAGTCCTCCTGGAATATAGAGGTAATTCTGTGCTTTGGTTATTCCAGATTTAGCTATATGCTCAATATTAGATCTGCAATAGATTAATAAGTAGATTAAAATACCAATATTCCTATTGAAATAAACTGAAGTTGCTGACTGAACTCAGTAATCGGTATCAGATGCATTTAAGAGAAATCTACGTTCATCATACACTCAATCCTATTTGCTTTAGAGGACTGAATTGCAGAATTCATTGCCCATTGAACTGTGTCTTCAGAACTTTGCTATTTAAATAGCTGACTCATTCATTTAACCAGAGATTTATTTTCAGTTCTTGCTATATTTTTTCATGTGTAGGATATGTTTCCCACAGCAACTTCATTTTTTTCCTATGAAATAAGAATTACTCTTGAATCAGGCTCATTCCTTGAGTAAGACTCAGAACTGCACTGCTGAATATTTTAGTATCAGCATTTGCAAAATGACTTGTACCTGTCCTAGGTATACCGAAACGTGACAGGGAGGCTCACTGCACTTTCACTGAAGCCCGTGAGGTTTGTTCAAAGACAATTAATTTGCCCCAGTAGATATGATTACAGTGATAAGCTCTTCTAATTTTAGAGTAACCTGCATAGCACATGCCAAAACATTCTTAGTGGACATGTATTTGTATATTGATTTTTTTCATGTTCTCTTGCTACGATTTTCTTTTTAAATTCTTTTTTTTTACATAATAGAGCTGATGTTGGAGGACATGACTGTCAGACAGACATATTAACATATATTCTTTGGAACAGGTTCATTCTTTCTTTAATCTCCTGACCATTTTTAAACAGTCTCTGAGTGGAAAATATTTCCTTACTTAGCAGCTGGATCCCCTCAATTTACACTAGAGATTGCCAAAGGATTTGAAAGACCCGTTAGTTTTAACATCCACAGGTGTACCCATCTCATTTTATGGAGTTGCAAGCTGGATTCAAGTCAAAAAAAGACTTGTAAACTTATGTGTAGGTTTATTTGAAAGAGTCTTGATGTTCTTTTCTGAAAATAGTAGGGTATTAGCAGTTAACAGATTGGCTTTATAACCGTTTAAAGATACCATCTAGGAACAAAGCCCTAGTTGGAAGGGAATTGTTAGGTCACTGAGTCTCCTTCTTGTTCCCATTTGAAGGAACTACAAAATATGACCCAGTTCATTCCCTTATCAAGAGCCATCCTAACATTCCTCAATACTTTGCCCCCGTCTCCCTTCCCAGGATGCCGTTTTACAATTCATTGCTCTGATAATCAGAAACTCTCCCAGTTTCGAACCTGCCATTTTATAGGTTTTCTTGGGTTGTTTTTTTTTCTGTGTTAAGTCTATAAAGTGTAGTGGAAAGCATGGCAGAGAAGACTGCTTCCAAAACTACCTAACTTCAACTACTTTGGGAAGATCTCCATGCACAACTTCTATTCTCTCTGTTATTATGGAAAAATAGCTTAGTATCTATCTAAAAGCAAAGGATACGGGAGATTGAGACCCATGTATATGATAATTAATGCTGTACAGTAGGTATCTGTAAGATATAGACCAAGGGCTATTGTAAGACACAGAGCAACTTCCTTGGCCTGCCAGATCTGAGAGACAGTCTGTGGCTTTTGGTCTAGAGGATGAGAAACCTATGAACTTTTGGAAGGCTAAGGAACCGATCAGAATACATATAATTTAGGGCTGGCTAACTAGTCAGCTGGGTCAGCTCAAACTAGTTGGCCAGGAGGCTAAGTTGCTCAGCCACTGCAGTGAGTAAGAGGACATGAGGACTGTGTGGAGGGCTGAAAGGACAGTCAAGGGTTATGGAGATGGGTGTTGGAGAGGAGGAAGGCAGGGACAAGCGATGGCTGCAGACATTGTGGAAGGAACACGGGCACTTCAGCAGGAAAAAAGGGGGAAACTGGTCCAATGAGTACGATGAAATTTTGAAGGATAATTCAAGATGAACTTTTCCAAAGGTAGTAATAAACTTAGTATATTCCCACTTGATAGTGATGGAAGCAACACTACAGCAACTTTGTCCATGAATGAAGATACCAAGAGTTATTAAAACAAAGATACCACCCTTTGGAAGCACCCAAAACACCAGAAGCTGAGAGAGTACTTGCAGGAAGTATCACTAAAAGCCCTTCTCTCTTCACCCTTCCCTAGACATCAACCCCTGGAGAGACAAACTTTACCTGATCCAGCATGGACACCTTTATGTTGTAACTGCAACCATTAGAAGAACGCCAAACACTCTCAAGAGCCAAGTCTCAGAACTTAAACTCATGGAAAGTCAGCTGGACTTAAGCTCTGATTTCTACATTAGTTGAGTACCTTGTAGAATTGTGACAAGACACAGATGCCAGCAAGTCAAATTTCTGAATGAAATACTAAGTACTTCTTTGCAATAGCAACCCCAGAACTATTGCCCCATTTCTCATACATACCTTTGGGCAACCTGCTATGTTGACAGATGTTAGTGTGTGGCAGTGAAATGCCATTGCTTTCACAGCTTCATCCGTCAGCTGAGGGCAGTAAGAGACATGGCAGTATTCCAGGTATTTTGTGCCCTTGCAGAACTCCTGAAAGAGCAACAAACCAACCAATCATTCTTAGGTGACATGCCTACTCTATTTTTTCTCAGTTTATGATACATTTGATCCACTTCAGGCACTTCAGTTTTCTAGGTACTATTTATCAGTAGTGATGTCATTCAGCCCTTGGCTGTGAATGTCACTAGAAAAAGAAGAGATGCATTAAGAGGCTATTTTCCATTGCTTATATATTATACTATGTGTTCATTAGACTAACATTCATATAAGTTCCACTGTATATATTAAAATATGTCAAATTTAGGTTCTTTAAATTCAGCACAAAGGTTTGTGCTTAAAGGACCGTCCCCAAATACATTCAGACTGGTTAGAGTGGACAATTCAGAATTTATAATAATTGGCTTCTGTACCTTTCCTATTTCAATCTTAGCTCTACAGGCTGTTTGTTACCTGCAATACAGAAACATTCTAAATCCAGCAACCGAATGTTTTTTATCCACGTGTAAGAGAAACTGCACTCCCTTCAGAATTAGGCCTCAGATGTGATGACTTAATCACTACATTCTCAGCTAGGGTATGTAGCACGAGCTGAAGTCAAGATTTCAATGCCTGTGAGATATGTTTATCTTGGTTTTACTGGCATGGTTTGTCTACACACATATTTAAAATATCCTTCAAAGCTAGGATCTGAATTTGCTCTTAAGTCTACCCCTACATTATTTTGCAAACAGCACTAAAGTTAGATTTGCAATCAAAGGGAATGGAGCTTGCTTTGCTCTCTTCAGCTCTGTATCCCTGGTTCTATGCCTATAAGGAAAATAACAGAAGAGGTTGTGAAGATAAATAATGTTTGCAAAACATTTAGACACTACAAAGAACCAAATACCATATGAAGGAAATGAAAACATAATTTTCTAACTTATTTGCACAATTTTAGTTCTGTGTAAATAAGACCTGAGGACACACACAAGCATCAATGAAAATATGAAATACTAAATTGCTGCTCATTAAGTGAGCAGCATCTGAGTGATGAATGAGCAAAGATCGTATTTACAAAATATGTGATCACATAAGCATTTACATACTGTTATAATGCCTGGGAAGAAGTAAAAGAATTAACACTGTACAGTCAACATTATTTCTGTTTATATTTTTTTTGTTACATTATTTATTTATTTTATAACTTTCCAGCAATTTACCTTAACAGTGTTAGTAAAGCCCTCTTAATATGCATTTTCTTTTMACATAATTTAAATATTCTTTATATAATCAAAGGATAACCAAGTCATGCAGCGTACAATGGGGTTACTCTCTACAAATTTTCCATAAACTCATATGCTTAGATTCAACTTACAAAAAAGGACTTGCCATTTTGTTTCGAGTTACTTCATACCTCTTCTTTCTCCTGCCCTCCCTAGATCCATGACAACATGGCTTCTGTAACTCCTACAGGTACTCCCTGCTGATGCTTTCTTCCTCAGAAAGTTCAAATTCATATGGCAGACAAGCAAAGCGTAGACACTTCTTTTTTCATGGTCTTTTTTTGAACTTACTCTATGTAGTGAGACAACTGAAATAGCTTCTTASCCATAAGCATAGCACAATGCAGAAGTGAATATTCTCCTCTGAAAGCAGCAGCACTGGCGCTACACGACTTTCCGTGAGGTACACAAGCTGTACATACTTGGTCATTGTTTTGGTTAAAAACATGGAACTTCACACAGAACATTCATGGAAGGCGAGTCAGAATTATTCCTAAAGAAGCAAATGGCCTGACGTCTATGTTGGGTAACAAGATTCAATCCAGATGCATCCCTTGTGGTACAGCAACAACTGACTCATTCTTACAATCTATGGCTATAAAATGATGGATGTTGGAGCTTTATAATGGAAAAAATGTAGACGCTGAAGACTGGGATTATGTGATGGCATTGCCTGTACCTGCAGCCTTACGATCTGCAACTGTTTATGGGCATGAAATTGATACCATTAAAAAATATGATTTAAGCATTTCTGTTACATATGGTAAGGAACAATTCTCAGTTACAGAACAAAGTGCTCTTATTTGGATGTAAATCCTCTCTCCTTCCTAACAAGATGGATGGTTCTTTTTTCTACTGTACAGTTACCAACTAGTGTTTATTTCTTATATTGTCCTGAAACACAAAGCAGTACATCTGTGCAATCATATTGAATTTGTCAAATCTCCATAAGGATTTAGATAAACTTCAGGCAACCTGTGATAAGGAATTTCACAGTTTAACTATACATTTTGGAAACAGTCATCTCCTTTTCTTCATTCTGATTTTTCAAACTAGGTTCATTTCATGCCCACTAGATTATGTATGAAAGCAAACAGCAAAAAGTGGACCCCCACCCACCCTTTTCATGCCACTTGCGATTGAACAGATCTCCATGGTATTCCCTCAGCCATCCCCTTTCCAGTCTGCAGGTTCCTTGCTTACTTATCTGTTCCTTTTATGGAGATTGTACCATACCTCTGATCATCCCTATTACCCTCTCTGAATCTTTTCCAGTTTCCAGTGCAATGCTTTACCCATAAAAAGAATGGGTAACAGTAACACCGAATAACTGGTTTTACCGAAACAAGACAATGAGTACTAATAAATCAGAATTCAGTATGTAGTTACTGCTGTGATGATAGTGTAAGTCTAATAAATATTTGGATGGCAAGTCCCATTGTTGACATTCATTAAAAAAAAGCAAGAGTCAGTAAATCAGAAATAGAAAAAAATTATAAGCATTGTAAAATGAAATTCAAATACTGTATTAGTGTTAATATTTCTATGATAATTGCTGATTATTCAAAAGAGAAAGTATTTTCTCACTGTGTAACTTCATAACTTATCATCAATGTAAATAACTGCCTTTGTGGCAACTTCAATTTGTAGGTTGCCTTTCTACAAATGAATTAATTTCCTGTCTGATTACTTTATCAAGATTATTGACCCTGGGAAATTTCTAAGTTCATAGGCTAAGTATGAGATCAGAACACTAAACAATACCTGTTTTAATGTAATCTTCTTATTTTAAGAACAATATTGAGCTTTATATTGCCCAGATCCAATATTTGAATTTCAAAACCACTGCATATAATCATAATTTTAAAAAGAAAAACAACGGAAAAAATGAAGTTTAGTGAGATTCAATAGATGTCTTGCTGTGAGCATGATGAGATATTTAGAATAAGAAGTCAGTATTTCAAACATCTAGCTTAAAATACATGTAGTCCATTTTCTAGCAGATTAATTTCATCATTAGATATGAATAAATTAYGCATTTTATGTTTTCATAGGACATTTTTAAAGGTTTTATTCAAATAATGACACAGTGCAATTTGTGCTATTTTTCCCATAAAACAGTGAAGACAGCTATTCAATCTGGAGAAGATGCATTTCTTATTGAAATATAATTTGTTATTTTTAATCATGGTAATCATACCATTTATGCTGGTAAGAAATGCCTTTAGAGGTATATCGAGACATATTTTTTTGTGACTAAGAGATAATGACGTGTAGTAATATATCAGCAGCACGTGAGGAACCAAGTGTAACAGACTAAAAGAAATTCAACTATTCCATTGAGCTAGGCATGCTAAGTCATCTAAATATGGCATTCAACAAATGACTGACTAAAGAAGCAGAAAGCAAGACCTCAAAGCCCACACCAGCGATGGGAAAAGTATGTTTTAGGTAGAAATTGGTGAAGGATTTGTAGAGCAAGAAAGAAATAATAGTACCAGCAATTCAGATATTGCAATTTGCACAGTACAATTCAGTAGAGACTAAGGCTCTTGTGGAGTGAATTTCAGAGTCAAGCAGAATTCAAGACTTCTTAAAATTCATGGAGGGAAAGGAAAGGAATGAAAGGGGAGAATCATTTGTAAGGGTGAGAATGTAGAATGGTGTAATGAAGAATGAATGATGACGTACAGAGTAAAATAAGATCAGTTTTGGACATGGTTAATTTGAAGAAACAGAGAGGCTTCCAGGAAACACCAAGAAAAGTGAAGTTTTACCTGAATCCCAGTATCACTGATGTTTTTGCATTCTGATATAGAAAGTTCCTTTATTTTTCCATGGTGGCCAAGGGCTCTCAAGCCCTAAAAAATTCCAGAAAAATTAATCTTAAAAATCAATACATGCAAATATATGTAATTACATTTAATATGTTAAGATGGTCAATAATATCCAATACCTGTATATTAAAGCTTCTATCTAAGAATTACAGCACCTTTTAAGACATTATTTTCAGCAGAATGCATATAGTTTATCCTCCGATTTTTGCTTGAAGTATGTACAAGGGTTAAGAATTCTTTGCAGAAATAATTCAATTGAGAAAGCAAAAAATCAGATTTTCCTACCTGTTCAAAAAGAAAGAAACTGAAGAAAAGTACTGTGGTGTGAAATACTTCCACAGGACTCTCATAAAGCAAAATACATTTAGAGATCTCCTCCAAAATTTGGGTTTGAAAGAACTTTTCACGATTTTTTTTGTTGGAACAACAAAATACTATTTGCTACAACCAAATAATATCTTAAAATTGCTGCCTTTATGATTTGCTTACCAGTAAGGGCTTTATGGCTACAGCTATGATACAAGACAACACTTGAAATGGTGCAGTCGCACTCATAGGTGCATGAACAACCCCCATATTCAAGACAACAGGGAGGTGAAAACTTTGGTAAATTCCTATTTTAGGAGTGAAAAAGGATCCAAAGATGCTTTATGATTTTTACTGCTTGTACACCAGGGAACAGGACCATGTTCTGATCCTACTCTCTAATCTGAATGAGAATTAAATGTTGATTTTGTAGAAGGTATTTTGAGACTCACAGCAGAATATCTCTGTGCTTCGTATCAATAAAGTAAACTTTACTGAAAAACAAAGTTATCAGTTTATTCCATATGATTAATAAATTATCTACAATTAGGCAGCAAACAGCACTGCACAGAGAGGAAATACCATCTTGAAAAAATAAGCACATGTAAACAGCGTCTGGAATCCAGATGTGGACACTGTAATGATAATGCTGGAAGAGTGTGGCTAGAGTTCAAATTTTGCAAATTCCTGAAATCTCACACGCTGAATAAAAACAAAAAATGGAACAATGAAAGAGATTTCCAATCCTGGCTACTTATGAAAACAAAGAAATTTGCATTTTTCTCAGCAGACGCAGTTATGTGGTGACCATTACTTTCAACAGCTTCATGAAAATCCACAGATTTCAAATTTTTGTTGACCAGAGCACTCCTATTCAAGACAAAAAAACAGTTATGTACTTAAACCCCAAATGGGTTTATGCCAGAACTTGAATTCCTTACAGCAGAGACTGACAGTGATCGGTGTGACCTTATGGACATAATTTCTTCTTGCATTCTT
This sequence comes from Phoebastria nigripes, assembly GCA_035582835.1. NCBI lineage: Eukaryota > Metazoa > Chordata > Aves > Procellariiformes > Diomedeidae > Phoebastria > Phoebastria nigripes. Next base: position 1,408,015 of record JAYKAV010003310.1, on the reverse strand, counting down.
CTTCATTTAAAAGTGGAACCACTTTAACGTACTTGGTAATGAAATACTAAAGAATATTACGAAGATTTTTTTGCTACATGACAACTAATGCTGCTATGACTTCAAAGCTAATTTATAATCATTTTATATGACTAGAGTGACATTGAATCACAGAACAACTTTTTTTTTTCAGTGAAAATCAAGGTCTCCTTTAAGGTGTTTTATTAATAATTCCAGATTTGAGAAGGGAAAGAGTGAAGACATGGAAGACAAGGAATGTCATTAGGAACTGTCTATTATATAGAAAACTACGAAACCTTTACATTTCCAAAAATAAACCTCTTCAAACAAGGTCTACACAGGAAGTCTAATCTATATGAAATTTTTAACTATTATTTTTGTATCTAACATATATACAAAGGAGCCAATTATCACTAGTTTTATTAGACTTCCTGATTTATTCAGTAGTATTCCCTGACAAATAACATCAGGGATCCCCATCCAGGATACTGACCTATTTCTAGGGACTTTTATCTTCTATACTAAGCCTCCAGACATTTTTGAAAGATACGGTCAGAGCTATCATATTATCATTGGAACTCCTTGAAATAGATGCTAGCAAAACAAATACTGTGCAGCATACAGACTAGGATCACCCACTCTATGTGTCTCCAAAAACATATTTCCCCTTTAACATAAAGAAATCACCCCATGTATCTTGGATCAATCTTCTGTTGCATGGAGAAAGGGAAGACTTTGTCCTGCATCTCTTGTATAGCATGTATAGTACCATTTCCATTTAGAAAGCAACTTTAAAAAAACCTTCTTATTCCTCTCCAACAACTGGTTTTTTCAAGCAATCTTTACATTTTTGTTCTGTTTCATTTACTTTATTACATGAGGCCTACAAACATTTGCAGAACATCATTTATTATTTCACCATGGTTTTTGTAGATGAGAAAATGAGTGTCGACTGTACCAGTTGGTGAGGGTCTTCACTTGCTAGAGACAAAAGTCATTGGAGGCTATGGCATGCCAAAGAACAACTCTTTATTATTTATATTCACAAGCTGCAAGTCTCTGCCTTTCAACTGCAGGCTGCAATGAATGTACTGTCTCTCGCTAACAATAACCATGTGCTACGCTATATCAACTTCTTCTGGGATTTCTGTTCACATATCTCTCTGTAACCTTAAAGGTCAGCATCTGCAATGTATCTTTATGTTCCAGAGATATGCAGATGTTACTTCCTGTTCATACCCCAAACCAAACAGATTGACCTCAAAGTGACTCCAATCTCGGAAGACAGCTCTTAAGAGGTATCTCCCACCTTCCATTTCTGAGCCATTTAATATGAAATGACTCAGCTTATCCTCTAAAATGCTCAGATTTCTGCACAGATTAGCCACAGTCAGGCACCCCTTTCATGGATCAAACACTTACTAGAAGAGAAGAATGTAACTCCTGTCATGCAGTATCATTTTGCTAATAATGATACGTATGTGGCAGAACAAAGTTCAGTTTCAGATAGCAAAAACCTTCTGGAAAACAGGTAAGTTCTTAAGCAAATGCAGCTATACTGTTTCCAATACCTGGGCTAATATAAATGTGGGTGAGATCTGTTTACAGGAACTGTAGAGACATTTTTCTGTTGCAGTGCAGAAATCCYCCTGTATGACTGTGTATAATCCATGCCATAAAATTTGATTTCTGTACCTAACACCATTTGCGGTTAGACCAGATCATAACTTATGAAATAAGTTGCCAACGTTTCTTGACACTAAGTCCAGACGACAGGCCTTCTATTGTAACAAAACGTCCTGTAAAAATACCAAACCCAATTTTCAACATTGCTAAGTACCTTTCATTCCTACTGATTTGCATTGGGACTCAAGGTGTTAGCACATCTGGCACCGATTGTAATGACTCTCTGTTTTAGTATTTCCTATTTCTATGCAGAATTAAGTTTCTAGTCTCCAGGTCAAATTCTCTCCTTCTCTATTCTCCCAAGCAAACTGGAGAGCTAACATATGAATTTGGAGCCCGCTTTAATACATTTTAACATTTCCTTTTCCCTGCCTTGGGAATGCATGTGATTTGTTACATCCTTTCCTTTGGAAATCACATGCAACTAATTCGTTTGCAGTCTGTTGCTGGTTATATCTATTAGACCTGATAATATTTTTTTCTTAACCTTTACAAGGCTCTTCCTCAGTCCTACTGGCCTAATTTTCTAACAGACAAAAATGTGGAGCCGGGCTATGGATTCAAGTCACCGTAGATTCAGAATCCCACTAAGAGTGCAAAGAAACTACTCTAGATAACTGTGGAAAGCCAAAATGCCACTTTTTTTTTTTTTTTTTTTTTTTGGGGGGGGGGGTGTCCCCTATTTAGAAACTTATTATTAAAATATTAGTAAATATTTACGTTGCAGCCGGGCCTCCAGGAGCAGCCAGGATCTGAATATCATTAAGTACAAACACATAAGAAAAGACAGTTGAGCTGACTGTTTATACATCCATATAACCACTACTTCAGAGTTCCCAATGATTACAAATTATCCTCAACTTTAAAGAGTAACTACACATAGCACACAAAAAATCTGCAACTGATTAGCTGACTTGATGCCACAGATAATTCTTGAGGAGGCGTTTCAGCCAGAAGAGAGACTGGGGCCTTGGATTATTACGAGAGAGAATTTCATGCATGACAGTCATTGCAGAAGAAAATGCAGAAGCAAAGAATATTTCTCTGTATACTTCATATTTCCTTTTTATCTTTGATTTCAGAAGTGTATCAGGGTTCTTCCCATTTTTAAAGTATTTTACCTATTTTTTATGTTTTAGGCTATTTTTTCCTCTCTCATTATTACACTGCATATAATTCACCACTGATACTAAGCTTCCCTGAGCCTATGTCAGGGCATCTACCGTTTTTGTTGCTGGATGCTTTATATGACTCAGGAGTCAACTAAGTTTCTTTAACAATTCCTTTTATTATTCTTTGCTATGCTTTTTCTGTCTAAATCCTGCTTGACTTAAGACACTTTCTTCAAATGTCCTGACACTTCTATACCTAATTTTTTTTTTATGTCCCAAGAAGATGGGTGGTCCAGGCCATATGCATCAGTAGCTTGTGTCAGAATGAAGAAAGCTAGGCAGCTGCGTGCTTTCAGACTCTCAGAGTTGGAGYAAAGCTGCCAAAGCTGTATCAGATAGACATCAGAAAAAGTTCAAGACATTTTAACAAAAATATGGAGAATAAAGAGAATAAAAATATGAGAATAAAGCTTATAACTAAAACTGCTTCTCTAACTCATGGAAGCATTTCCACTGAGTCTGCTTTTATAAGAAAGACAAATAGGTTTTGGTCCTAAATGCTAATGTTTCCAGCTCCAAAATAGAAGCTTAAACACCTTGCATATATTGTAAAGACCTTTACAATGATATCTAAAATGACTTCTGATATTATCTATGCATTCATGAACATGTTCACCATACTCGCAATTTAAAACACTATGGTCCCTATTCCAGGGAGTTTAGAAGAGCAAAGCGTGAGGGAATACAATGAGGCTAGCTAGAAAAAAAAAGGGAGTTTTCTTGAAGAATTTAAAGGTAGTTTTTTCAAAGAACTCAACATCTTTGCTCTGTCATGGTGCTTTTTTTTAAAAAAAAAAAGAAATGCTGTCACTAAGTTGCAAATCTTTTCATTTCTAAGTCTCTTTTAAGTTGTTTATAACTCTAAGAAACCAATTTCTAGTACTTTAGGAATGACAAAAACAGAACAAATGTCCTTCCCACTATTAAAAAAGTTATAGAGACTTAAAAATGTGTGTTGTTTTAAAAAAATCAATTTTGAATAAAGAAGGAAATATTTTCTGAAATGTAAAAGAATGAATGCTAAAATAACTGAGTGAATAAATTAATATTTAAAATGTAATTGTGGTGTTTTTTTATTTAATGTTATATATTTTATGAGAGTAAGAGCAATATAGTCAAAGCCCCAATGAGAAAAGTACAGTAACTTCTTCAGTATGCCACCAGTTTCTCCTATGCATAAAGTTGACATCCTCTTCACTGGATGATATTTGGTTTTGTTAATGAATGGTCTTTGACTTATTTAGCAAGACACTGAAGCACACATACAACTTAAACATGCGATGAATTTCTTGCCTTATTCTAGCTTGTGTTTAGAAGTTTGCCTAGGCATTTTCTCTCTATGTAAAATGCATAACTTTCTGCACAATACCAAAATCTGAATATATGCAATGATTATTTTTATTCAATTTCCAGTCTTTCTGTTGAGGAGTAGACTCAGGACAAGGATAATAAAATTCTCCAAACATGAGAAAGACTTTTAATGTATTTCTTATTAGCACTACATTTTTTAATTACTGTGAGTCTACAGGGTCCTGTAATTTATTTTTTTTTATTAACAAGATCTCTTGTCAGGGACAATTCTAAGAGTCAATATATTTCTTCCAAATGCAACAAATTCCCTGAATGAAAGACAGATTGCAACAGGAATGTTCACTTATTGGACATCAGAGTAACTAAAGAAGAGGAAGGCACCAACAGTGGAAAAAAAATTTAATTTTGATTAAGTCAGTCATACGTGAGACACAAATCTGTAAGAAAATCTGACTCTACTGTATCTTTTCTCCCCTATCCTTCCCCTAGGTATATGTCATCCTCTTTGCAGTAAATTCTGCTCTGCTTTGATGGGCAGAATGATTCTGCTGTCATTTGAAAAACCAGAAAGGAAAATTCTCTTGTGTAGTGCAAATCTATGTTGCACATTCTACATTTTTCACACTAAATAGCAAGACAGCAAAAGCAAGAGAGATCTACTGCACAGACTGCAGRAAAGCATATGAGCCTTACAATTTTTCTTTATCAGCACAGTGTAACGGTGTTGATTACTGCACATAAAACATTGTGCTCTCTGCTACTTTTAAAGCCATACTTACAAAGTCTAAATTGAAAGAGATCTTAATACAACTTCCTCTATATGCTAATAAAATATATAATATAAAGTTAAAGCATACAAATAGTAGCTTGTTACAAAGCAGACTGCTAGATTTCCTTTTATCAAATAACGTTTTAAGATTAGAAAATGTATTTATTATACATGCGTGAATGTTATATACTTAAACAAAGCAAACAGCAAAAACTGTAACAGTTTTGTAGCTAGTACTAGCAATCAGATCAGAAATTACAAAAATGATAAATGGTAAATTTCCGGGTTAATTTGTCTGTCTTGTGGGAGAGAGAAAACTAAAAGCCTTAGAAATGCAGTGCAAACAAAAGAGCTTGGCTTATTGCTGAGGTCATGGGTTGTGCTATGTGAAAACTAGAGTAAGAAGCAACATAGCATTTTAAAAGACTAGCAGGCAAGGAGAAAGAAAACATTTATGTTGAAACACTGTGGGACTGTAATTCAAGGCAGCATTAATTTCATTCAGACATAATCTTATGATATTTTAAATGATCACATTAAATGAAGTCTTCTTGGACTTCCCAACCCTCTTTATTTACCTTAATTTTGTTTTTTATTTTCAGGCCTCCATAAAAGATACAGGCATTTTAATTACTGTTTCACATGTTATTTACTTTTGCACAACTCCGTGTTAGAGCCAAATAATAAAGTTCTTGGTCAGAATTACATTTGAACAGTGACTGAGTGAATAGTCTCTATGGCAAGTTTTCTTCATGAGGTTTCTCCTAGATTTCTGTGTTCAGTTAAAAGAGTTTGCCCCAAAAGTAAAAGAATCAGCAGAACTGGCTCTGAACCCTGCACACAAGGCAGGACCTGCCAAGAACATCTAATGTGGAGGCCTGCAATGTTTAACCTGGCTCCCACACTCACTATTTTGCTTTCCAGAGTCTTAGCAACTTGACACATTGAAGATACCTTGTTAGTAATCCTTTCACTAGCAATTATTTTCTAGACCACAGTGTAGAGCAGTGCCTCTGCTAGAGCTAACATTCAGGATTTTTCACGATAAAATCTAGTTCATGGAAAACACAATTTTTACAAATTTAAATGTTAAAAATACCAATTTTTCAGTTTTCCTCAGGCCTAATCATCCTGGAGCAAAAAAGGTCTGCTTAATAAACATTCTTTTCAGATCAGCTTCACAGCAGCCAACTTCCTCTTTCTGATGGTTTCTGTTTCTCTCTTTCAAATGTAAGAATTGTCCAACTATCTYTTATTTGTTACTGCCTATACAGGGGCTAATACTGTACTATACATGTTTCTAAAATATGTTTTAATGACACTGAAACTCCACTGCTTCATATCCCTGCAGGTTTTTAAATGAATGGATTTTTATTGCATTTTTTTCAGAAAGCCTAGATAAATAGTAAACACATTCTTCATTCTTTAATCATATATATACCATATCTGAGATGCTGGTTCCAGAKATATCAATGGATATCAATGACGACATATTTCCCAAGGCTTCAATTCCAGCATCAGTCACATTTTCACAATGATGCAGATTTAGGTAGGTCAATTCATGACATCTGAATTAAATAAAAAACCAGAACTGTCAGCTTTCCACTTTTSTTACAGAACTGTAGTATAGCAAGTACATTTTTGTAATAACCCTTGCTAAGTTTTTTTCAGGGGACCTATGAAAATAAGCACCCTAGACTTTTGATACCTAGCTTACATAGGCACTTCCAGGGATTCCACTCATAATGCACAAGCATCACAAATGTTTCAAATCATGAACAGCAATCAAAATAAATCAAAATATGGAAATCAAGGAGCTGTATTACATAAAAATATTTTTTAAATTAGTTTGATGATTGACTTTTCCCCATCTCCAAATCTCTCGTATCTTGCACAGGAACTTCAAAGCTCACTGCAACGACAGAATTCAGGACCCCATGGCTGTACCCACACCCAACTACAGCTATGCAAATAATGGTACACAGCAAATTAAGAAATTGCCAGGTTCTGCAAATCAGCACTCACTGACCATACATGGAAAACTGAATTTTACTGCGTAAGTAAGCACCGTAAACTGTATCTTCCCATAACCAAACTAGAAGACCTAAGAAATGTGAATCCTCAAGCAGTGCATCTATGCTCAGAGCCTTAGGGGTAACACTCCATCATTAAAACAGAGAAGGCATTCCCTAGCTTACCAGCAAGCATGCTACAGTTATTCACAACTAATGTTACAAAAGCATAAACAGGGGCCTGCTGAGGCCCCACTCTACTAAGGAGTGGAAAGACTGACTCCAATCTTCTCTGGAGATTTAAAAATTATCTTTTGATTGCCAACACTAATACTCCTTCTGAGGAACTCGAATTGAAGAGGTTTAGCAATAGAGTGTTTTTTGTTTGTGCAGACACGAGTATTTATTGAGTTTACAAGAAGTGACTTATACATACTAATCTTTTAATGAAGTTTTGTCACTGACAACCATCATTTAAGCACTTTTTTCCCCCTAAAATTAAGACTTTTCAGGTTTCCATATTTGCATTGATGGATTCCCCTTTATATAATGAATCATTTTTAAGAGATTCACAATGCCAAAAGGGACTAGTCATTTATCTAGTACGATTTTCTGTATACAACTGGCTGTATAATTTTACCCATTTATTAACATATTAAGAACTTTAACATTAGAAATATACTGCAAGTCTAACCACACTAGAAAAATATTGTACTGGACCATGGTACCTTTGTGCTATTTCTGTGACAGAAGCATCAGTGACATGAATACAATTAGTCAAATTCAGCTCTCTTAGCTTAGCTCCTGAAGATCCTTGTACAAATGGCTTTACACCTCCATCACTGATTCTAAAAGAGAAATGTGGGCAGTATTTATAATATGTATTTTTCCTACTCCATACAAGTCAATATACAATTTGCATTCAGCAGCCTACATTGTAGATAAGCAGGAATTAATAATGGTATTTTTTAAATAGCCTTTTAAACCCAAAAAGGAGTCAGAATAATTAATGGCTCGATTAGAAAGATGCTGCTCTTTGGAACYGCTGAAAACCAGAACTTTCTTAAAAAAAAGTCTGTTGGAGATTATGAGAACTTCCATTAGTTCCAACCCTCAGATATGATAGCACTCCAAAAGACAGAGCTTGGAAAACATATCTAGAAAGTATCAGAACCTGTTTAAACATTCAGAGTAATATTTGTATTAATATCTTTGTAATTTAAGGAACTGAAATAATTTAAAGGAAAAATGATCTTCTAGCACAGAAGCAAAAGTCATAGGTAGTATATGTATGTAGTAGCTGTTCTCTACACATGCATGAAGAGTTAACCTGAATTCTTCCTCAGAGTGTTTCACTTAATCAATTGCATGTCTCACGCACGGCTAACTTATAATATACACAAAGGTTATAAAAACTATGTAGACAGAAAATCTTTCAGCCAAGTTGAGAGGGTTGGAGAGCTGACTACAACTTGGGTGTTTCAATACAGTTCATATCTCTGGTATGTTTAACATTACTGTACACTTAGCTTTTCAATGCATTCCCAGTATCTCTTCTGTGTTCCCTGACGAGTAAAAAATTAATCCCAGAATTCTGTAGGACAGAATCATATTTTGGCTTGTACAGTTTGTTGCAGCACAAAGAATCACTGCAAATCCCAAGTCCCAGAAACACATGGCTAAGAATAGCACTACTAATAAAACGATAACCTGAACAGAGCCTCATTGTGTGACCACAAGCTACAGATGAAGCTATAATTCATGAAGTGTTAATCAGTCTGCAATAATTCAACCAATGTGGTAGTTTTGGTGTTATTTCACAGTGCAGTTGTTTTTCATTCAAGATAGATAAATTTAAGAAATATACCTTCAAAATAATTAACTTGCATAAACTCTGTAAAGAATGCAGAGCCTGGCAATACAGTCAACTGAATTAAAAAAAGATATTCTGTAATCACACTAGCCACATTATAACTTTATAAATAATCGTGCTGTGAATACACATGCTAAGCTTCTCTAGTCAGCTGATTAACTATAAGAACACAGGCCACACACTGCTTTATCATACATGAAGATAACATACTTAAACTGGAAAAATGTGCCAAGGGTACGAGCCACCACATTGCCTGTGTCCATTTTTAGCCACCTTTTTACTTGCGTCTCTATTATTTCTTAATTCTAATAATCATGATCAGTTAATTTTCTTTCTTCATTTTTCAATGTAGTCAAATACTTCCTGTAATTTAAGAATTCTGAATTGTTAGATTTGCTCTTTCTGTCCCTTTCATTTCTCAAAAATTTTTCCGTATGACTAAGTTAGACTCTTAGACTAAGAAAAAASGTCAATGAAAAAAGGAAACTGATTAAGAGCACTAAGATGGCTGAGCATTTCAAAACCTGTTCTTAAGATTCTACCACCAGTATGGCACTTCCCTTGATTCTGAGAGAAATCCCTATATGTTTCTAACTCACAACGTGAACTTTTATAGCAATATACTGTCCAAATAAGAGAAACATAAATACTAACAATCCCCCTTTTATAGTTTCGTATCTCGAGAGAAACTCTTTACCAAGTTTAGATGTGTTACAATCTATAACTTTGTTAATGCTGAAACTTTTACAAGTGTCTGCAAAAGCAATAAAATAAGTACAGAGTTTTACAATAGCTTTACAACTGCTTAAAAAGTTTTGTTAAGGTAATTCAGCAATTCCTTAGCAGTAGAGACAGTTGACACATGTGCAAACACACTCACAGCTCAAGATTTGGCTAACAGACTGGAAAATCCAGCCTTCTAAATATTAAACCAGAAAATGCAGGCACCTGTCCCATCTGCCCAGCTGAACTACCAACATGATGTCATGGTATTACTCCAGCACTTCTCAGTGCATCTACATGCAATGTTATCAATGTATTTTTTTATATAGCATCAACAGGCACAAAAAGTACTTTTACATATTAAAGCAGAATCCCTAAAACTTCACATGATGTCAGAAATTTTAAGATAAGCAGCAATGCTAGCTTCTTTTTATTATTTTATAGGTCTGTTGATTTTGAAATGTTTGGAGGTTTTACCTTCCCTGTTCCCTCCCACCCTTGACTCCATCACTGTGCCACAAAACAGGGAACAAGATTGCAGCTTTGGAAGCCCTTTGGTTTGTCTTTGTTTCTACTGATACATGACACACCTGAAGTGGAAAACAGTCTTCACATAAAATATATCCTTCCTCCACAACATAAATTACAATGTTGTCTTGATAATTGTAAAAAATTGGCAGTTTTGTTTATATCTTAGTACTAGGTAGTTATAAAGTATTATTTTAATATTCACAAAATTAAACAATATCCAAATTTTAATAGAGTTGTGGCACTGGAATTGTCTTTGGTTATCATTTTCATCATCTTTGTAGCCACATTCCAGCACTAAAATATGCCATGGCTATTAAGTAATATTACATCTACAGTTAATTTTTTTGCTTGAACTGGAGTAATAATGAAAGGATTTTTAAAACATGATACAGGAACAAGAAACTACTTGCACAAAATATTTTTTTAAATATTAAGATACATGTATTAAAATTCTAAGAATTCATTTTTAAAACTGAAAGATGCGTTAACAGGACTTATTACGAGTATAATTAACTTTACTAAAATTCCTTTGCAATGGTTTACAGAAATCTGGATGTGATACAGTACCTTATGCAGTCTGCTACATTCAGTACAAGAATATGCTTCAATGGTGAAATCATCTTAAGACCAGCATCTGTAATCTTCTCGCAATCAGCCATATGAATGTGCCTGAGGTATGGGCAGCATTTACTCATCAACTTGAAACTTAAATCAGTAATTTGGTTATTCCCTGTTGAAATATATAAAGACGTAAGTTACACGTCTGACATACATTAAGGGCCTGAACCAAATACCCACTGAAATCAGCTGAAAGATTTATTTCAAATTATCTGGATGAATTTTTAAAATTCATCATCCTAATAATTTTGTGAATTATTATACTAACCTTCAATGCTGACCTTGACAAGTTTACATTCAGCGAGGGCTTTAAAAGTTGTATCAGAAAGATGTGGAGAGTCAAGAAAGACAACAGACATTATGTGTTGGCACTTTTCAACCAGAGCCTTTGAAGGGAAAAAGGTGAAATAAAATACTCATATACTGATGCTGTCACGTAAAAAAAGATCAGCAAATATTCTGCATATAATACCAAATGTTACGATTTCAAACAAATTGTTATAATCCATTTTAACAGTAACTTCTAGACAGTGAGCGATATATAAACTACTGAAATTCTCCATATATTTATTATGTTTGGGAACACAAGGAAAAGAAGTAAGTAACTGGAGACATGAAGTATGGCAGATACCTGAGACAGTGATCTAGTTAACAATCACTTTTGCAGAAGCCTGAAAATTCTTTTTTGATGGGCAAAACCAGTAGCAGAATGCTGTTCCCATATATTATATTTGCTTTAACACTGAAAAAACTGGAAAACTCTCATTTATAAACTGGAAGACCATAATTCAGCCATACCCGTGTAGCAAAAGAAGACAAGATGACTAAAATTTTCTGGAAGTGGCTGCATGTGAGCAAGATTTATAAACATAATTAGATAATAGTTTTAAAAAATGTTTTTGGACAGAAATTTTCCTCTTAAATTGTATCTGCATAACTTTCTTTAAAGTCAATTGAAAGGATAACCCATTTCCAACATCAGAAAATTTCTCAAAGTACAGATTTATTTTCAATTTCTTACTTGAATACATCTGTCTGTAAGAGTTGGCATTTTGTTGATTAGCAAATCTTGAATCCTACTGCAGCCATTGGCAATATTTCTGAAGCCATCAACTGAAATCTAAGTAAGAAATAAAATATTTATGTCTTAGCAAGCCTAAGAAAAACAACACAGGAAAGGCTTGAGATATTTTCAATACTTTAAAATCATAGGTACCTAGATGCTCACTAAAACAAGAAATGCATTAATCTCATTAGAAGAAAAACAGACCCATAAGGTATACATATTATTCTGAAATTTTAACAACATAATCCAAATCCCAGATCTGTTCCAAAAATGTGTCTACTAAGCAAGCAAGAGTAAGGCACAACAATTTCAGTCAACACCATTTATGGGAGTAGCAATGAATGTCATTGTCACATCCTTCTACCTTTGTTTTCCCAACCTTATGAGGGAATACCTTATGAGGTATTCACACATGGCAGATGCTCACACCTAGTTTGAAGCAAGATTTGAATGTGGTAAAGTATCTTCATTGTTTTTTCCAGATCCATAGTAAAATATGTGTTAAATTCAGACAGGATACAAAGAAAGATCCTATGCAATCACAATAACATGGAGCTCATTTACAGAATCCTTCATGTAGGACCACATCACCAACTCTGCATACTCTAACAGAGAATATTCAGTGAAAGTATGAATGGACAGATGGATCTGTCAATTCAGTTTATTCACTTTATCACTCCAGGGAATGACTTCAGGGAGTGACTCCAGCGAGTCAATTCTTCAACTGTCCAAATTCAATAGATGTCAGTTCACTCTTGGGCATACAAAGTAGTTCCCTTGACAGATAAATCCTGTGTAAAGTACAGGACAGTTTCCTTTTAGCGCCATGTTCTACAGACAACATGGATGTGAACCATTCCTCCCCGTGAAATAGTCCCCCCTGATATTTGCATGTAGAGATCTCACTATTTCCCAGGGTTTTGAAGTTGTATGATATAATAATCTTGTGCAGCTCAGACTACAGCCRTGCTCTGCACCAGGAATTCATTTGCAAAACATCCACAAAAAAAGCAGTCTGGCGTGTTCTCCTGGGTACCAAATAAGGCCTGTGGAGACAAGAATCCAAAGGAGGAAACTTCAAAGATAAAGTATACTGGGAGGGATTCTTGCTGTACCCCACCTCTCCAGCTGCTGCAGATGCCCGATTTCCTTAGTTACATTGCTTAAGGCAAACAACAGTGTAAAACACAGGCTTTGCTTATGATATATATGTTGTCTGACAGTGGACACCATTAGCAGAGAGGAGATAGTCACAGAAAAGCAAGCCAGAAGCTAAGCACCAGCTAATCACCCATCACACGTCAGTATGGTAGCAGTGCACCATAAGATGCTTCCAGTTCTTGCACTTGCAGCCTCCAGCCTTTGTAGCACATTTGACTGCTCCCCACAACTACTTATCAGTGGAAACAAGGGTCAAGCCTGCTTTCCTTCCACTCTAGCACTGAGTATAGAGTTTAACATGTTGGGTTTCTGGCTCTTCTTTTTGCAAACTTAATGTTTGGGTTCTTTTTGCATGTGAGATTTTTTTTTTCATGAACTGAGTATCTGACTTTAAGTTATAATCAAGGCAGACTGTCTTTTTTTCTGGCATAATGCCCCATCTTTTAACTTATGGCCAGGTTGGCTTCCTCTTTTTCAGGCTGGAGTGGCCTTTTAAACAGATTCTTTATAAATTGTTTTAAATATTTTGATGTTAAATGTCTTGTCTCTCCTTTGTAAGGGATTGTGGCACTCTGCACTTCTTCCCTTGTGCAGGGGAGTGTCAGCACTAGAGGGGAACTGGCTACATGTCTGTCAAATGTGTTCTTAGGCTTAAAGTGTTTGTGCAGGTATCATGTGCAGACAGACAGAATATGGTGTGGCTCATGACACACACTGGCACTGTTAGCACTGTGGGTGCAAATAGTCCGATGTGTTCTAAGTTCAGGGCAAGTGTAGCATGAATGTTTTTCCTACAGTGGGTCTGTAACAGCCTGCAAAATGACAGAGTGAAAAACCTACCACCAAAATAACTATAGGAAATATTTTACAGGTAATGCATGGCAAGATAAATCCCATCAACTACCCTCTGTCAGCTGCCTGTGTTCAAGGTCAGGTCTGATACAGTGCAGCTGTGTAACCCTGGATCACAGTCCTCTGAAAACACCTATATTGTAAGAAAGAGCTGAAGAAGGAAGAAGAGCAAAATCTTGGGAGGCAGGAGGGAAGGCTGCAGAAAAGGATTATACAAAAAGATAACCATCTTGTAACCACAAGCTGGCCAGAGCATGTAGAGCCTGTTGGTGCACTCCAGGTTCTCACACCCCCTCCAACTGAGACATGTCTGCTGGACAAAAGGACACCATGACTTTGGGAATGTGGTCGATGTGGGTAACACATCAGTGAGGATCTGCAGATAGTACTGCAGATCTCACCCATCAGCATGGATAGGTTGGATTTGCCCACCCCAAATGATGCAAAACAACCAGTACTAGTGTAGGGCTACTATGGCAAAGGCAATCCTCTTTTCAACAGGTAGTGATCACCAGAAGGTAAAATGTCGGCATGGAAAGATGGGTGCTAGTTCTCAGGACAGAATATGAAATTCAGTTGTCCAAATTCTACAGTTTTGTACTTGCTATTGGTATATGTAATGTAGCACAATGTAATCCTATCTCCAGTTTCCTCAGCCCAAACCCTCCGGTCTGTATGAAAGGGATTAGCTTAAATTGTCAACATCACACAAGCAGCTGCCTGAGGGAGGTATTGGGAAATCTCCATTCTCTGCTGGTCAAGAAGCACTAGTTGCTTTAACATGGCATAACCAATTCATTCAAGCAAGAGTTTGCCTAACCCTGCAACAGGCCGCCTCATCGTTGGCTCTCAAGCAGCACAACAACAGAAGACAGCACATTTCTACAACACGCACCAAGTAGTTTAATATGTTAAAGTGACACAAATAACCCCCTCGAATTTTCAGTTTGAGAGGTGAATTTCTGGTAATTGAGTCTTGTTCTTGGTCCATATACTACAAAGAGCAAACCATTCCCAAGAGAAGAGAGGGTATGTTACATCATACAGTTTGTTGTAATACATGGTAATAACACTGTCCATTATAATCTGAACATGATGCCTTTTCAAAAGAAGACTCTTTTCAGAGTTTTCACTCTTCTAAAAGATCAGCCACAGTTTGTTAAGCAGTTTGAGTATGCTTTAGCTGTTATGACAGTAGGATTTCCCCTTGTAACTGCTGAACGGATTTGCTATAATGAGAAGGAATAACTGCTCCCAAGGAACAGTCACTCAAAAGCTGAGATAGTGCAGAACATGCCATATTCAGCTATGCTTATTGTTCAAACTGAAGAGATTTTGTAAGAGTCAGTTCAAATGCATGCATCAGTTGTAACCAACTACAACTCATTCCTATGACTGCTAATCAAAGGAAGGTATGGGGCTTAATGGGGCCTGCTGCCAATTGTTATTGGGATTTTTTTTTTATCATGAACATATCGTTAACTGTTAAGAGTACCTACCTAGGCTGGTGAACACAGTTAAATACAGAGAGTAGGAATACAAGATCCCTCATGTCTAGGTACCTAAAATTCAGATGCAAATACAATTAAATGATGGAWCTCAGTTACATTACATTACTTGTTACTTTGGCCAAGACTTTAAAAATATCACTGAAAAAAACTAAATGCAGACTCAGGAGCCTAGTTTTAAGCTCCTGACTTTGCAAATGTTAGCTATTTAACTGAGCAGTAAGATAAATATTTGCGAGACTTACAGGTTGTTCTGGTAATTGTAGAAGAGGAATCACAGTTGAGAGGACTTTAAAATCAGCGAGATAGGTAGGAAAAATGCTAAGTCAAGAAAGTGCCAATAATATTAATGATGATTTAAAAAATAGACTGCAAATGCTAAAGCCTTTGTTTACTCCATTGAAATTAGGAATATAACTGAAGTGTCTATGTTAGACAATTATGAAACCTGGGATCTCTGTATAGCAAACAAAGCAGAAGATCGATCCCAAGACAGGTCAGACCTGAAAAAGTCTGAATCACCTCTGGAGACCTCTTTCCGTCTCTAAATGTTATATAGGTAAATTAAGGTAATTTTCTAGGCACTACCTTAGGTTAGATGCCTAAAATTAAGTGAAATTCCCATTCTCAAAAGGATAGATAGTAGGTAGCAGGTAATCAGATCAAACTCAACAATGTTGAGGGACAGAAGTAGCATATCTGTTTCTGGAATTCAGTAAGGATTGCATAATGTTAGCTGCAGTCTAAAGGACTTTTAATCTCCTTGTCTGGAAAAACACTGTTTGCTTAACATAGCCATTTGATACCACAAATAGCAGCAATTTAGCGTTTTCCTCCATGCAAGCCAAAAACAATTATACTGAAGCAGCTAATAATACTCCTGCACAGATTGTTTCAAATTTTTTTCACTTGAACTGTTTTTTAACTTAAAGCTGGATAATGAGTATCAGGCATCAGGTTGAGAAAGCTTCAGTGTGAAACATGCGTTCAGATAAGATTCAACTAAATTAGTGAACATTTAGATGCTGCTGCAATATCATATGTATTTGTCTTATTTTTCTTTATTCCTAGAACAATAAAATCTTAATCTTGAATTTCTTTTCTAAAGCCCCTATGAATTATCTATGAAACTTCAGGCACTCTTGAAGATAAGGTGTAGAAATATGAAATTTTGTGTGCATTTTAGTAAAACAATTGCTTTCTCAACTCACTTGGAATTTCAGTGTTTAATAGATTGCCTCAAGAGCAAACGGCTTGACCTGAGAACCAACATTAGGATGCATATGGAATTTAATACTGCATTCTTTGCCCTGGATCAGTAAAATCCCACTTAAACCTCCTTCTTCAAACCAATTGTGAGGGAGGATGCTTTGAAGGTTATTATGAGTCTTAGATCCTATAAAATTCTGCAAAACAGACTTCTCCTGCATGACTCAGTAAGATCATTTTATAAATGTATTATTCTTCTTGCATGTACAGGATCAGAAATCAATGCAATGATCGTATATAAAATATAATTCCTTGTCTGTGAGGAGTTTTCAGTCTAATATGTAAATGACTGATTTGTTTTTTTTCTTAACTGTATGCTAGTATACTGTGATCTGAAATGAAAGTACATCAAAACAAACATGGAGCAAACCACAGCTAAAGATTTGTCCCCATAGGTTTAGAAAATAAATGTAGTGAAATGATGAAATGCTTCTAAGAATGTCAAAACTAATTTCATTTCATCTTTTTATAGTTTCTTAATTCCAAAGAATAGGAATACACAGAATTGTTATTCAGGTTTTGGCTTATTTGTTACACATACAGTACTGCTTTAAAATTCCTTCTTTCTCCCCCTGAACTGAGTGTATTTGTGGAATCCACCCTGCAAGGCAGAATGTCATCTACAGCGCAGAACGGATTTTAAAGACACACTATTCTATGATTCCAGTATTGTCAATGCACTGTGAGTGCAGAAACTTCAAAATCAGTGTTCAGGATTGAGGAAGTACTGTTGTGGTGCACAAGGGGCTATCTTTTTTTTTTATTCTGTGTTTGTCAAGAACTGTGACATCCTTTCAGATGTTTGGCACATTACATTGATGGCTTGCCTCCACATGTTATTTTTCTTTTCATTTTCCACTGTCCAAAAAAAGCTTATATTAACATACTCCTGAATTAGCGTATTTCTAAAAATATACAATAGTGCATGTGTAACTTACAGTATTCTTCAGTTACATGAGTTTGTACTCAGGAAATGTAAACAATGAGTCGTCTTCTTCAATAAATAAAGAACATGGGTCAGATTTTCTCCCCAGGTGATGGCCCCTTTTTGCTGCTGATTCTGGTCTGAAGAAGCCAGAATTTGACAGTAGCTGCCAAAATGAGAATTCTCCCAATGAAGCCAGAGCAGGAGAAACTCAGATGGTGAAAACTGGTGAAGCCTACACGTTTGCCAATAGCTTCTCTGACATCCCCACAAACACTGCAGAATGTCAAGAAATGAAAGGGTCAAATTTATTTTTCCCAGTGGCTTGTGATCTCTTATCCAGCTGTTGTAAACTACAACAACTGACAGACCGTTCTAACACATTTTGGGCCAGAATAGTTCCAGACTGAAAATCGGCCATAGATGTTGGCACCAAAAATAAACAGTCAATTTCTTTGAAAATCTCCATGTTTCTAATCTAACTGAAAATATCTCTCATCAAACTGTTCTAGTTGTATAACCTGAATCTAATATGTCAGTAAATGACATGCAATTGCTTTATACCCTTCTGTCTTTTCAGTTTTGTGTCTAATAGCAGAAAATGTTCCACCTATACTGTTCAGCTTTAGAAGCAGGACAAAGAAATCTTATGTTTTCTAGGTAATTCTCTGAGAGTATCAATGGTGTAATAGGACACCTTTTGAGCAGGACACAAGAGAATCTCTATATTTTAATGAAAATACCTTGAAACTCATTAATGAAAATACTTACCACCCGTGTCATAAAGATACAACCTTAATTACTGAGATTTTATGCAAAAGACCCATACCTACAATTCATCCAGTATTATTACCATGTATTAATATAATAGTCAAAAGAAAGACTGCCTTGTTTTATGACAACGGACTAGAAAATGTGTGCTTAATTCCCAGTTTTCTGCCTAACTATGTTTTAACAAGCTATTTAAATGCCCAGGTCCTCAAGTTGCCACTCGCAAAATCATTAGCATAGTCACCCATTTTACAGAAGGGCTTTCTAAATAGACGTTCAAACCCTACAGTAGTAATGGTAATATAAGAACTCATATAAAAAGAACTGTAATGTTAAAATGAAGGAAAAAACAGGAAACATGAAAAAACAGGAAAAATATATATTCTATAGAATATATATTCTGTTCTATAGCATACTTTTTTAGCATAATTTCAGTGTTTATACTATAGCTTCACTATATTTTTCTAACTAATTCTGAAACATTAGCCTTACAGAAGTTCCCTTTGGTTTAGTTCATCCAATGAGGGGCAAAAAAAAGAATTCTATCTTATTAAAATGCTTTCTGCAACAGTGATGCAATTTGACGCTCTTTTTGGTTTTAACTGTTTACTTAAGTACTCAGTCATAATCATTAAGCACTGTTCCAAAATCGTGGGGAAACCCAAAATGGAGGAAGCTGTGGAATCCCTTTCAGAGCTCCCAAATACACTGGTGAGCAAACCCAATTTCCTCTGGAAAGGGGAGGATTGTGGTTTTCCCAGTTCGATRATGATCACTTTTCTCTGACTACTATTAGATCATGCTTTCTAGCGGCAGATCCTTACAGCTCATGATTACGCTTCTGAACAAGCAGGAATGTTGCTTTTGGAAAAAATAATCAATTACTGGCATTTTGAAAAAGTAACTCAGAGGTAGGTAGTTCTTAACTTTCCTCTAACCTCAGCCCTCATTTCAAATTTCACACTGTCACCRCACAATAGTCTCAGCATGATCCTCAGGAACAAGAAACAGACGCTCACAGTAAAGAACAGTCAGAACAAGACTGCTGCCCTATCTGCCTTCATCCTTGGTTCTGAAAAGGTTTTGTTAGATGGAAAGTTAAACCATTATATTCCTCAGACTCCCATCTCTATCATTTCACATGTATTTCGTAATTTGGAGACTCTTCTCACTGTATTAAGAAATATATGTGGGAGTCTTTATTGAAACATTGGCAGACTTTTATTGCCTTACAGTTTGGCATTTCATATTGCTTTTGAAGTATGTTTCAAGATACAGTATATATTTGAAAGTTTCTAAAATAGTACCAGATTCTAAAACCTTGGTTTTCTTTAGAAGTTTAGTAGGAGACTAAAATAATCCAAAACATTAACTATTTTTAGATTGCAGTTATAAATACTACTTAAATTTATATATTAAACCAATATAAAATAGTAACAAAAGTTCACTTTTTAATTAATTTCCTTCTCAGGAAATCAAGTGTAAATTCATATTTTTCCAGTGCAGAGTGGCTTTTATTTTTTTGGTATCTTAGTAAAAACTGCATTTTCAAAGCTCCCAATTTAAAATCCTAACTAATCATAACATAGAATTAGTCTATTTATGGCTACAAAACCAAGCCTTGTTCTCATTATGCAGTTAAGTACTAGCTGTTTATAGATCTGACAGTTTGTTGGAAGTGATCCAAACCTATAGTGCTATTATTCCTTACTAAAATTTAAACAGCTGTAGTCATGTAATTCAAAACCCTGGAAGTCTGCTGCAGTGCTTGTTCTACTTCAGTATACCATGAATGCAGGATGCAGCCAGTCATATAAAGGATTCTCTTCTTCACAGAATGAAAGAAAGACGTGAGCCACAAACCTGAATGCAACCTGAAAGGTCCAAATAGATGAGCTTGTGACAGCCTTTTCCAGAGCCCAGGTACAGTAAACCTTTGTCTGTGAATTTTCTGCAGTGAGCTAAACTCAGATACTGTAAATTGGGGAAGCTGCTTTGCAAAAAAACAAAACAGAGAGCAAATTATTACAAGGGTATGTTACAGAATCAAAAGAACATAAAATACCATAGTTAAAGTATTCTGAAAATTAAGGTAAAGAAAAGATGTTAGACAGAAAATAGAATTATCTCCTTGCTGAAGTTTGAAAGCCCCTTTCTTCTGCTGTACTTTTTCCTCTGCTCCTTGTATTGCAAATTACTGGGAAATAGCACTATCATGCAACATATTTCACCGTATGAAAACAGTATCATTTTAAAGTTATCTCAAATAACTGCAAAAGCATACTTTTTTAATTAACTGGGACTTTTGTGTGCATACTTTGAAAGCTAATAGACTTTTCGGTATAAGTGTGCTGGACTGTCTTTGCCACTGATTTTACAAGCAGCGCCTGCTGGAAATGAAAACCAGAACTCTATCAAAGGACGTTAAAAGCATAAATGTACAGTTAGAGCTTCTCTGGTCGTATAATTATTTAGAAGAGTACTATTAAAAGAATCTGAAAAACTGAAAGAGATACAAAAGGGAATTATCCARAAGTGAATCATCCAATGTTAGGTTTTGATCAGTTCTTTTGCAAAGCACTTCTTTATTCTAAACATTAGTTAAAGGAAAGCAAACTGTATAAATGGAAAATGTTAATCAACTGCACTCTGTGAAAGCAAGAATCTATACTCTGAATATACTTAAGTTTCCATCTGCAGCTTTGGTTTATAACATACTGAAAACTATTCATTTTACTGAACTACATTTCTAACTGGAATAAATAACAATTGCCACAAGCACCACAAATGAAAGAATACAGAAAGTCGAAACCTAGAATTAGGACCTACTGCTCTGGTAGACATTTAGTTGTAGGGATATAGTCATGCAGTTCTGCAAGTCAGCAAAAGTAGGCATTTTGAAGAAAGACGGGAACACCCACTGAGGAGTTGACTACTTAAGGAGTTGCATACATTTTTGGAACTGTCTTCATACTTTCAATATAGAGTGGGGAAGCATGCTAACTTGAACTGAACACAAAAAAAAAGAGATAGGAAGCTGGAAAAGAATGTTATCGTAAAAGAAGGATAATAAAAAAAATTAAGAAATTAAATGTAAGATTACATTTCATGGGAGAAAAAAAAAAAGACAGACAACGTGCATCAGAACCAGATATTAGAATATAAGGGCATGTGTTTGTGGTGCATTTTTTTTTTAATTGAAACATTTCGTTCATATTAAATACAGAAATATAAGTATCCTTCTTTGCAGAAGCATAAGCTTCTTTGCATTTTAGTGACATATTCCACAGAAATGAGTGGGGAAAATCAAACTCAGAGAGAGTACACTTCCAAACTTAACTGACAAAATAGATAATAAATTAAGAGACTGTTTTTATACTCTGGCAGTTCTGAGTCTTTTTAAAGTATATGTTGCTACAAGGTTGCAGAACTTAAGACACAGGGAAGCCTTTCCTACTGCATTTTGAAGACTGTGATCAAAACCTTCCAATACTCTTGAAGAGACACTGATTTTCTTTACAGGTCATATGACCCATTTTTATGATCTGGGAATTTTAACACATGCCGCCTTCTGCCATTTTTAAAGTGACAGCTTTCTTAAACTTAAGCTTGAGCACACAGACTACTAAAAATCCTTGTTTTGCGTTACAGCTAAATTCTGCAGGAATTCTGTCATACTGGTTTTTCAACTAATTTTGGCATCAGCAATCTCAGGATCATTGTTTTAAAGCAATCTGAAAAATTCACCTTCTGACATTTATTTCTGATAGACAATATTCATGTCTACTATATGCAACAGAACTTTTCAGAGGGAAATTGTAGCTGATGATCTGTGTTGTGTAATACAGAGGTTAAAAAGCATGTATGCAACAGCAGGTGAGAATCAAAAATGACCAAACAGCTTTGAGCACACTCAGCCTACACTTCATTTGTTCCTTGTTCCAATAACATASATCTGCTATACAATAGCAAACTTCACGTGCAGTATTATGAAATGCAATACTGCCACCTCTAAGAACTTTGAATTAGTTACCTTATTACACAGGACCTGTGGTGAGCTAATGCATTTAAGATGGCACGTGAAATGTTTATGAAATTTGTCTGCTATCAAAATCTTCACAGGACAGCAACTTTTTGTACATACCCATAACCTCAGAAACAATGAGCTTTGTTTTCTCTTTTGTCTCTTTTCTCTTTGTTTTCTTTTTTGTCCAAAAATTGTCAATAAAAACTGTGGTATCTCATGGTTTTAAATCAGAAGCGTCATGTGTGACTGGGAAACTTCTTATTAACGAGGTACAAGTTAACTGCAGAATATATTTTGTCAGTGGAGAATTTTTGTTTTTGTTTTAAACGTTTTATTGCATTGAAAGCTTCACCTACTCTAGGGAATTCTTTCTTGGGTAAGTGCTATTTATGCATCAAAAGAAATGAATGATTCTGACTTTTGGTGGCAACAGGATACTCAAGTAACCAGAATAACATACGCTGAGATTACCTGTAGAACACCTGTTCCAAAATTCAACATAAATATATGGAAATTTAAAAAGACAAAATATCAGCCAACATGGAGAAAACACAGATTATGATAAGAATAATACTGATGAAGAGATGAGTGGTAAGATTGGAGACACTAAATGGAAAACTTTGCCAAAACAAATGTTAGTAATATGAGGATATGGCATTATAGACTAAGAAAAACAAAAGTCAAAATGTATTATGCAAATGCCAAAGAAAAACATGTTTCTGGACTTTGTGGGGCTGCTGTTGAAAAGAAGACATTAGTTTTCCTCATGGGAAAGAGAAACAATGTACAGCTATCTCGAAATCTATATACATCTTTGTGATGGCTGCTATCTTGGACCAGCATGCCTCTTTTCCTTTATGGCAGTTTTTAATGCAGCAATTCTACCTACCAGGCAGACTTCGAGTCTCATGGAGGGATACATCTAAAACAGGAATGGCAGACCTCTGTAAGAATGTAAATTCTCTTCCTTCAGCTCACTGATCTTCCAAATAAGAGTTTGGAATAACTCTTTCTTTTGCAGTTGTCACACAAGGACTTGGCTCACACAATACACCTATCCACAATCCTCTCTTGCAAAAATAAATTTTTAAGAATGTATCTAACTTGCAAACTTCTTGCGTTATCATGAGTAACTAGGCATGCCCAAGAAATTTTTGGCTAGCATGTTCTTTTAAAAGTTTCTGTAAAACTCTGTGAAATGTATGAGGTAATCTAGCGTATCTTTTTAATTATACTAAAAATTAACTATACTAAAATTGAATCAGAGAAAAGAACTGCTATCTAAGTCAAATGTATGGGGCATTTTTTTCATTTTGTATAGCAGACAGAATCCTCTAAATCACTCAAAAAGAGTATTTCTACTACATATGCCTCTCAGTTTCCTGCAAGATTAAAACACACTTTTGTATTTCTGTTTAATTTTACCTTGACAATAGTCGTAGTGTTCCATTAGTAATATCTGTATACGACAGATTTAAATAGAGAAGAGCTCTGCAACCTTCTGATATGAGTCTCATAGATTCATCCTGAATAATAAAAAAAAAAAAAAATCCAGAAATACATTAAAATTATGTTTGTATTAATTTATCTTACATTTTTATACAGAGTAACAGGGGAAAAAAACATGAGTAAGTATCTTTAAATAATCATATTAATTTTTACACATCAAAGCCATTTTCTTCAGAAGCCTCAAAGTAGAATACTGAGACACATGATGCTACTGTTACTCTCTTGAAGTATGGTAATTTTAACATTCCAATTCAAGGAAACATTATACACTACACAGTCCTACAGAGCACAGGGTACTTTCCACATGATTGAAAGTTAGCACATGTTTACATATTTTGCTAAACCAAGATTCTTGTTAGCCAATCCTGGTATCTAAAACCACTGGTGAATTTTCTCCATAAACTCCGGTACACGTCTCTAACCAGTAATATAATTTACAAAATGCTTCCTGTTTAGTTCTGCCCTCTGGGTGGAACATCATATTTGAGTAATTATAAGGCTTCCATGTTTTATTGATCTGCAAAAGTGGTACTACCTATATTGTTCTATATATCATTCCATTAGAATATAATGGGAACAAATCTCTTAGTATGAAGAATGTTTCACAATAAATGTCATTATAATAGAAAGGCAAAAAGTCAGCACTTATACATGGAAATGTAATAGTTGAGTGTGTATCTTTTGCCATGTTGTGGTCACCTTTTTACTATTTCAGTTATCAGGCAAAAGGACCATCAAGATAGCTGGAAATTCAATACCAATCAACTTTAAAGAGTACAGTTTGTGCTTTTGAAATATATTCCTGCAACAAAGGATTTGAGAGAGGTGGTATCRGTAAAAATAGGTATGTTGATGGAAGATAACCATAACCTGAAGAGAACTGAAGGCATAGGGAGTGGTGAGAAAGCATTGGTGGGATAGCATGATGGGGAAAACTCTGAAACCTTCCATGTGAAAGCAGCACAACCAGGGGTCCATCTCAAGTGTCTGAATGCAAACACTTGTAGCATGGGAATCAACCAGTAGGGATCAAAGTCCACGCGCAGAGCTGTGGTTTCATTGGGATTCCTGAGATGCAAAGGGGTAGCACACACAACTGGAGGGCTGCAATGAATGGTTAGAGGAATATTTAGGAATAACAGCCCAGGAACATGAAGACAGGTTGCACTCAATGCACAGTTATGCCTAAATGCATGGAGCTTTGCACTGGAATGGGTAACAAGTCAGTCGAGAGCTTATTTGTAAGGATTAGAGGCTGGACCTATGAGGATTACATTGTGGTAGGTATCTGCTACAGACTGCTTGATCAAGAAAAGAAGGTAGATGAAACCTTCTTTGGGCAGCTGAAGGAAGCCTTACAATTGCCTATCCTGATTACTCATGAGAGACTTTAACCACCCTGGTATCTGCTGGAAGAACAATATGGCTGGGCGCAAACAATCCAGGAGAATTCTAGAGTGTGTTGGAGACAATTTCTTGATCCAGGTGACTGACAGGTAGTCTAGGGAACATGTTCTTCTGGACTTGTTTCACAAACAAGGAAAAACTGGTCAAGGATGTGAAGAACTAGAGTGGCTTTGGTTACTGCAACCATGAAAATGAGGAGTTTAAAATCCTGAGAGAAGAAAATTGGACAAATTATAAAGAAAAAGCCTGAACTTGAGAGCAGATTTTGGCTTATTTAGGGATCTGCTTAACAGGATCTCATGGTAGACAGCCCTGGAGGGCAAAGGGGCCCAGGAGAGCTGGTTGATCTTCAAGGCCAAGGTACTCAATGACTTTTTTGCCTCAGTTTTTACTGCTAAGGCTTGTCTTAAGGCTTCCCAGGTGCCTCCCAGGAGCCTACTAGCAGAGTCTGTGGGAGTGAAGCAATACCCATGGTAGAAGAAGATAATGTCAGGGAGCACCTGAGGAAATGGGATGAGATAGGATGCATCCAAGAGTACTAAGAAAGCTGGCTCCCGTCACTGAGAGGCCTCACTCGTTTTTGAAAGGTCATGGCAATCAGAGGAGATTCCTGATGACTGGAAGACAGGAAATGTCACATCCATTTTCAGGAAATGGAAGAAGGAGGATCCAGGAAACTACAGGCCAGTCAGCCTCACCTGAGTCCCTAGGAAGGTTATGTAGCAAATCCTCCTTGAAGCCCTGTCCAAGCACATGAAGGATGAAAAAGTGATAGCGAACAGCCAGCGTGGATTTACCAAGGGCAAAGCATTCCTCATTGAGGCGATAGTTTTCTATGATGAAACTACTGTATCTATGGATAAGGGGAGAAAAGTGGTTGTTGTGAATCTTGACTTCAGCAAGGCCTTCAGCACAGGTTGCTGGTACGTACCAAATGTATATTAGCAAGCATGCTAACAACCGAACAGAATGGACAGTTGTGAAACAGTGTTTGAGTCTTTACAATTTGGCAAGCCCTGGCCCTCTTTAACTTATTGCCTTCATGCAGGAACCTACAATCAACACAATCCTTGAGGAGCATACAACCTCTAAATATTACGCTGTAATTATAATATTATATAGCAAGTATTATGTTATGTAGCAAGATGATTCTACAGTGTTACTCAAATAACTTCATAATATAATATATCTTTATCCCTTCCTTGTAGCTGGTATAGCAAAGAAAATTATATAATCTGTGAAAATGGTGAGAACAAAATATTTGGCAATAAAGCTAACATCAACATAGGACAGAGATGAAGATACATGTAAAGCAGAACCAAAACAGAGTATTATAAATTAGAACCTCATGATTCTTCTGCAGCTCTTGCCTCTCTAACTCGACCATCATATGCCATTTTTGTGTGAAGTTCATAAGCTGTAGTTTATCCGTGGTAATTCTTAAAACCTTGTGTGTAAATATTGGCTTGTTTCTGGGCTAGACCCTTGGATGTACACTTCACTCCAAAGACAACTAAACTACACCAAATTATTTGTTGATATACTTAACACTATAAATAGCCTATAAATGGATGTATACATTATATGAATCTATTAAGAACCATAATTTCTAAAAAAAAATTGATTTTATTTTTAGATTGATTTTATTATTAGAAAAATTTGTACGTATCAGTGTAGTTTCTAAGAAATTATTAATTAAAGCAGAGTCAAACATTGTTTTGCCATCAGAGAAGAGCAATGAAAAACCATTAAAGAGAATTAATGGAAGCAAGATAAAACTAAAAATGTTAAAGGAAAAAGAATGGACAAATATATAACAGTGATTGCGTATTTAGACACCTTTCAAATAAAAGCTCTCACAAATATCTAGAAATTTAGTGAGACATTTTTAGAGCCCAAGTGTACTACTGAATGAAGGAATAAAGGAACCTGGAAACAATATAGGATTAAAACATATTGTTGTTGACAACTCCAAACTTAAAATAGCAAAAAAACCCCTCCCCCCAGACTGGTGAAGTTTTGAAGCCTGTTTATTAAAATTAATTGAGATTGAATATATCGTTTTGCCCTGGCACTGTAGAAAACAAATGAGAACTTCACTGAGTATCTCTGAATCCTACTAAACTCCATTTTCAAAGTGCTTAAGAACACAAGTCTCTACTTTTTATCAGGAAGACTTGTGTACCCAAATAACCACAGCACTTAAAAAAATCTTCCTTCTCGGTATAAATCAGAGTTCGTGGAAAAAGTCTGTAGTACTTACATTTAATCCCTGGCATTCAGAGAGATTTAAGTCTTGCAAATTCTTACATTCACCTAAAAATAAAAAAAAAAAAAGTCATATTAAAGGTGAACAGTTCAAATTCTCAGTGTACGATACAAACGTAAGAATTCCTGTTACAGATTCAGTCCAACTAGGCCAATATCCTCCCTGAAACCATGGCCACAGCAGATTACTGAGAAGAAAGCACAAAAAACCAAAAGTAGAATACAAAGTTGGAGTAAGCTGTCCTGAGGAAATGTCTCTTCTTACACTCCATCAACGAATGGCTTAGGAACCAAGCTCTTTTCAGTCTTACGTTACCAAAGGACCAGAAAGCGACCTATTTAAGCTATTTGGTGTTAGGAAATGCCAGAATTAAGCTTCCACATAGGTTTATCTGTCCCTCCCACCCATATATTATGACACCAGTATCTAATTATATACATAAACAATTTTTTCCCTCTGAAAGTAGAGGTACAGCAATCAGACCAATTGTAGGAAAAGCCCTGCTTATCTTCTGCAGATAATGGAATTTCAGAGAATTTAGCTGCCTGAGACAGTCTTTTCTGTGTGCGTATAATCTATTATTTTTAGAAACTCCTATTTTGCAGAGATGGTTGCAATTCTAACAAAATAATGAAAGATAGATGTCTGACACTAGAAACAACACCTACACATCCCTTCAGCCACTCTTCTGCCAAATTTTGAGTCTATCCTCCAAGGTAAAGATGCAAAAACTCCTATTAAACATAGTAATACTTTTTGCCTTAATCTGATCTTCAAAAATAACTGATCTGTCTAAACTGAAATGAAAAAAATAGGCCTGATACAGATACCTAATATGGAAAATGCAGTATGAAAGGTTTATAGAGTTAAAAGAAATATATTTTTAAAATCTTTAAAAACACATTTTCACATGGTAAGCCAAATACATGTTTTCAATTGCAATCAAGCATTAGTACAACAATAGATCTGTATATTCTTTTCTACGGGGAGTGTGACTTCACTGATATCCTGTAATACTGTCTAACTCAGTGCCTTTTTGAAGAGTAGGACAATACTGAGAGGGATCGCATAACTCAAAAGAACCTAACCAATCAAAATCATCCTTAAGGCTGCTAAGCCATAGAAATGACATACCTCTTATACGTTTTTTGCCCTAGCACTAAATGAGGTACAGTTATAATTTTACATGTGAACCTGTACATGCTACTGAAAGCAGCTGCTCATTTTGGTATTATAGCTGAGTATAATTTAGTTAGCAGACAGAATGTAATACTAGTAAAAAATTCCAGTTCAGACCCAGGAGATGGAAAGGAAGAGGAAAGAATATTTCCATAATTATTTATTAACTTTCCTCCCCCAAGTTCTTCTTTTTCTATTTCTGAGCTCTCCTGGATAGAATGAGCTATCACATTACCAGAACGGT
Source organism: Phoebastria nigripes (assembly GCA_035582835.1). Lineage (NCBI taxonomy): Eukaryota > Metazoa > Chordata > Aves > Procellariiformes > Diomedeidae > Phoebastria > Phoebastria nigripes. The sequence goes on along the minus strand of JAYKAV010003310.1, from coordinate 1,379,133 downwards.
GAACAGTTCAAAAAAACACAGAGGATCCCAGTTATGATTCAAGTTATTAAAACACGTGATCAATTTACACTGACTAGCATATAGCTGCCAAAAAGTAACAAGTAAAATTTCATTCTTCATGTAAGGGATAAAGTCATCAATGCAACACTTATTCACACTGTGAACTAACAGACTCTGAATGCAGATAGACAACTGGCAACTACAGAAACAAAATGGGGAAACCAATCAATGGGTTTTCAAAGGTAATATTAACAACTGGCCACATGGATTACAGGGATGTAGTAGCATGCATAGACAGGACTGCTCCATCTGTCTAATGAGTAAGAACTGCACAAATACTGAGAACGCCCTACAGTCAAGATGTGGTTTAAACTGATCTACCGATTTGTTTAAAAATGAAAAATTTCTTTGCTTTCAAAAGAATTTTACCTGGTATTAGTTGATTTATTGTGCCACCTTTCCTCCAGATAAAAACAAGTTTTTTGAGCCCAAACCAATGGTGTTTTAGAAACAGAACATCTGTGCAATGATCTGCACTCAAAATTGGGATTCAATACATTCCCAGGTACCAAGGTCAAAAAGGACTGAGCATAACACAAAGATTTCCACAGTCATAGAGAAAAAGTAACTAAGTAGTTAAGCCAAACAGCGAAGAATTAAAAAAAAGTTTCAGAAGGAATGATACTGACTAGCAAAACCAGGAAATTTGAGAGACAGAAAAAAGTTAGAAAATACAAAAACCTAAGGGTTTAAAATGTTTCTAAGGAAATGCAACGTTGTGGCCAAACTTCACTGAAAATGAGGGAAAAGGGCAGCGCACAGGAGTACTATGGGAAATTCAGGAGGGAACATAGGCCAAAAAATTACTAAAATACTGAGGCAATTTTGGACGTGGTTGCAGGGAGCAGTCCTTGTCTTCCCCTAATAATAATTTCTAATGATTGTGTTTGGCTTTCTGGAAAAGCAAAAGGTCCTGGCTTACCCCTCTGTACTCTCCCTCCTCAGGCAGCCAGACCTGGAAGTGGTTTGAAGCAGGCCATGGCCAGGACCTGCAGGTTCTCTTTGCATTCTGCCTTACGCTCGAATGACATATAGCCTCACAGGCTCTTGCAAAAGATTATTTTTGGGTCCTTCTCAGAGCAGTCCAGCCAACTTTGTCTACCTGACATGGACCATGAGAGACACCTGGTAGTAGCAGGGCTAGTTATCATAAATTTGGGCTCAACCTAAAAATAAGTCTACACTTGAGTGCAGTCTAAAGCTGGGGGTTTGACAGGCACTGGATGACTTTCCTTGGTCTGGCTCTGTATGTGTTCCAGTGGGTCAACACCCAGAAAGCTGGAAGATACCAGCTTCAAGCTCCTCTTTCAAGCTGATCTTCCAAGATGAACTTAAATACAAAGAAGATTCAGCCTGATGCCATTTTCCTGAACACATGAGAACCTTCTAACAAAGATCGGTTAGAAATTGGTCCATATAGTTTCCCGTGTTTAATCAAAATGAACGACAGTAGACCAGAGACAGTAAAAACAACAGAAAAAGAGATAGGACATTAAATCTTCAAAGTATTTGTGAAGCTCCAAGTAGCGTGATGATTGAGTTCTGACTGAATGTTGCATATTACGTACAAGCCTCCATGAAAATGCCTGTTTCACCTGTTCTAATGTTTTACTTTTCTTCCAACACAGGGATCACACACACCCCAGCTGTGCCACCTCAGATCTGTACAACACTGATTAAGACTATCCAAAAATTTCAACTGTTCCAGCTGTCGCAGAAAATAACTGGGGCCAGCTGAATGTCAGGATGCAAGTAGTTACAGTTATACTACTACTTCTTCTTTGTAAAGTATCTGACTGTAGGAAGACAAGGAATAGGAGTTTGAGAAACAATGAAAGGGAAAACATCTTAAGGAAAGTATCTAGCACTGTTAAGCGCAATGCCCGAGGCCTACCATGTGATATATACACTTACCTTCATGAGAAATACCTAGATTGTCAGGAAAGAAAATTGATTTTTGTTGCACCTGATTGGCCTGAGGATTTAAAACACATGCTGCTAGCAAGAAACAGGATTCGTAAATTGAAGAATAATATGTTTTCCAAGTACAAAGTACTGAAAAGTCTGGATTTACAACAGAATGATATATCAAAAATTGAGAGTGAGGCTTTTTTTGGTTTGAATAAGCTTACCACACTCTTACTTCAGCATAACCAAATTAAGAGTTTATCCGAGGAGATTTTTATTTATACGCCCAGTCTAAACTACCTACGCCTTTATGATAATCCCTGGCATTGCAACTGTGAACTAGAAACTCTTGTTACATTACTTCAGGTTCCAACAAACAGGAATTTGGGAAATTATGCCAAGTGTGTGCACCCAATAGAACTGAAAAATCAGAAGCTAAAGCAGATAAAAGCTGAACAGCTATGTAGTGAAGAGGACAGGCAGGACCCCCAAAACATAAAACGGGAGAAGCCTGAAGCTGTCAAACCAGAATTTGATTCCTCTTTGTGCCACATGTATGTGTTTCCTGTACCAACTCTGAACTGCAAAAGAAAAGGTTTGTATCTGTCCATATAACTGAATTAATTATTTTAATATTCTAGCTCCCTTACTACATGTATTCACATTTTACAGCAAATTAATATCATACCAGTACTTGCTTTACTTACTTTAACGAATACTGTTAATTGTTTTTCTCTCATAACTACAAGCAACAAGTAGGAATTCTTTCTGCATTTTACCTCTACTCTGCAGCCCTAATTCCACAGATATTCTAAAGTGCTATAGTATAAGATATCCAACAAAAATCAACAGGAATAAAATTAAGCACATGCTTAAGTTACTGAAAGACCAGCACCTCACTAGTCCGATTTTACAACTATAAACATACTAATCAGTCAAAYTACAGCTGTGCTGAAATTGTTGTACTGATAGAGAAAAGCACAGAGGGTCTTTTCTTCTTTCCAGTGTACAAACACAAAGACAGCAACAACTTTGACAAAAGCGAGCTGTGAAGCAGGACTGGAGCAGCCAGCTGTGTTTACAATGCCCAAAGGCACCTGACTGCAAAGGAGAGCCATTGCATCCTCACATTTTCTGTGCAAGATTTCTTCTACTCAGGGAAGAAATAGTATGCTTTCTTCATAAAGAAATACATCCTTGTCGTCTTCTCCCGCCCAGCAAACATTTCAAAGTTGAAGGGCCTTCAAGAAATGTTTTTCAGACACTTGGATCCATTCCATTCCTAAATCCTTCTCAGGCTCCTTAAAGCCACAGTTAAGCCTTAAGGGCAAACCAGCTGGGGCATATATCAACACGGAAGTGCACATTTATTCATGCTTCGTATTTCCCATATTTTATCCCATGATGAAACAAAGCAAACAACAAAACAAATAAGAGAGTCGTTCTTTAACATTACAAATCTGAAATAAAAAGCATTACTAGAAGTAGCCAAAATTGGGAGGATTTTTTCCCAACTTTTGTGAAGCATAGCCTGCAATACCAGATCACTGCAGTATGTTTTGCCCACTTGTATCTTGCAATGTGTTTGCTAAACTTCTATTTGCTTTAACAGTGACTTAAATTCATGTAACAATTCTGTGTGCCCTTATTCTTGGACCTTAATGCCAGAGTCAAGCTCAGAAGTCAGTATAAGGAGACAATACCTAAATATAAAGAATTAACGAGTTCAGTATTTGATTACATGGTTTATCTACTATGTATGTCATAAAAAATGGTCCATGTTTTTACTTTTTTCCACCCTGTTAAATTCCTTTCTTCTTCCTATGGCTCACTTTTMTCTTTTTTTCTGTTTTACAATGCAGCTACTACCTATTTTTATTAATGATTTATGCTTTTTTACTGGCTAACATTTATTAATTTCTTAATCTTCACCTACCTTACCTTTCCTTGTAGATAGGATCTTAATTATTAGATTACAGATTACGATCTTAATTATCCTTCATAGGATCTTAATTATATCATTATTACCTTATGCCTCCAGTAAACTGTGCTACTGAACAAAAAACCAGGCATATATTATAAATCTTAATATAAGAAAAGACTGACTTTCCAGCTCTCCCCATTTAGTGTCATCAAAGAGATGAGCTAAATACATGAATATACTCAAAAAATTTTGCAAGAAAAATGCTACTTTTTTCTCTAAGTTCACGGAAACATTCAATGTGGTCTGCTCTTCATGGGAGTTTCACAGGCTTTTACGGTATTTAAAAAATGGTTTCTTGTCTTTAGTACTAATAATGAAGGAATAAAGTTACTTCAACCTCTACATGAGTGTGCTAGAGGGTACAGGGACTCCCTCCTTCAGGTCAAGAACTAAGATTATGACTCCAGGACTTCCTGAATGTCTAGCATGGACACACTGAGTACATCCAATATTTTGTAGGAAGTATCAGATCTACTGTGCATATGCTTGACAGCTGGATGCAGATATCCCATGGACATTTGGGATTTCTGAACATATGGTAATCTTTGATGAAAGCATTGTACCTACTGTCTTTGCATATGATTACTGTGCACCAGATGCACAATTTCATTGGAATTTTCATCAGAAATAGGAGTATAATGCACCCAAAATCCCGGGAAAACATAAAAATTTCTCTAAACGCACATGGACAATATTTCAGAGTAGGAAAAAAGGTGCATCAGTTGCCAAACCAGTAAGATGACATGAAAAGCTGCAATCCATTATTCCTTTACAACGGAAGAGATGGAGCGACAAGCAGTATATCAGTACTATGTATCTCTAAGGAGATATGACAACAGGTCAGCAGCTTTCAGTTAATGTCAGAAAGCTCATGAAAGAAACATCTTAAAAATACATATAGCCATGTGTATGTTCTCCTTTTTGAAGAACTTATTAGTATCTCATCAGACCAGTGATACACCAGATCATTCAGTACTTCAGAATGAAAGTATCCTATGATGTCCTTGATTCTGTTTTGCCAAAAAAAGCAACAAAAGTTGGATGCAAAGTAACTTCTGTTTGCTTTTCTGCAAAAGAATTTCTATTTGCAAGAGCAGTTGAAAAAAATCTGCTTTCTAGTACTGCCAAACTCTCCAAGTCTCTAAATTCAAGCATTATTTGCATTCATTTGGTGATAAACAGGCCCTGAAACTTTGACATCTGCACCAGAGCAGGCTGGAGTAGTTATAATATTTATGTATTTATAATACCAAAGCTCTGCCCAAAATCAGATATAAGGCAGGAAGACTGATATGTTGCTTTAGTCTCGAGAATACCTGATGCATTAGACATCTTCAGAACTTCAGAAGTACACTGGCAACACAAATTTCAGCACAGATCCAGAAACTACTTGCTTTCATTCAAAGATGGTCAAATAAGAGATACTGCTCATTTTCTTGTAGTAACAGCCCAGGATTAGAACACACATTGAGTAAACATAACCCTGGAGATTAAGTTTATTAACATTATCCTGAGAGGATTCAAACCACAGTTTGCATTTCTCAAGAATGTGTCCTTACTACTGGACTAGAAGCTACTCTTTCTGTAACTCTTTTGCAAGGAACACTGTAAGGATACATACACAGATGACTGAGACGTGCTTGGCTACTTTGGTAATGCCCATGATACAAGTAGGATAGAGAAGTAGATAGACAGAATGCCACTATGCTGCCTGGACATGTAATAACTGTAAGTATCGTAACAACTATAAAGTCTTAAATATTACTAAAATGCTACATAACTGTAACTACAGAACTGTAATTATAACTGTATCTATTACTACAAAKACTATAACAACTAGTATTTTTATTGCTGATAAAATTTAGAACATTTTACCTTTTGGCAACACAAAACAAAGGATGTAAGGCAGCACACTATAATTTGATCATGTTCACATACCAATGAACTATTTTTATACAGTTACTCTGGTTTCTTTTCTTTAAATGATCAAGCACTTCTCACGTACTTTTTATTAGTATAGTTTCTTCACTACCTACCCTATCCCTATGTGAATGAATAGCACAGTTCTGTTAAAATAAAAATAYAAAACACAGAAAGAGACTTTACTATAAGCACTAATGAAGAGAGCAATTTTCATATGAAATGTAAAGATACAAGTGAACATAGCAATGACATTCAGAAGTTGAAAAAACATGTTGACACTAGTAGTGGGGATAAAGGGAAAGAAAACAAGAAACAATGCTAGACTGACAAAACTCTGTGTGGTATGCAACTGTGATACTYAAGCAGTAAGAATAATCTAAAGCTGACACAAGTTATGTCTTTTTCATTTTTTAAGATTTAAAGAAAGTTCCAGGTAACATACCTCCAGATATAGTTAAACTTGATTTGTCCAACAACAAAATTAGACAACTACGAGCCAAAGAATTTGAAGATGTCAGTGAACTGAAGATATTAAACCTAAACAGTAATGGAATATCTTACATTGATCCTGGTAAGAATAATTTTAAATATTCATTAAAAAGTTATTTGTGTTTTATTAATTATAAACTTTGATAATGTCTCTATCAGATATAAATGTGGGGAAAAAAGGATTTAAAAATCTAGAAGTTGGTGCAAATTTTACCTTTTGTACCACTCAATTCATAGAGTAAAGGTTTGCACTGAAATGTATTCATCCTGGAAGTCAATGAAGAGAGACTGATTTCAGCTGCCCTTTCTTAATACTAAACCAACCAAGTGCAAAAATTTAATTCTGCAGACTGAAGGCTAATCATTTCCCAAAATGCTAAATAGACGAATGATTTTTTAAATATCTTTGCCAAATCTAAGAAAACTTGTCATATAATGAGGCTGCTTTTAAATTATATTGGACAATAAAGTAATAGACAAACCAAAAGGATTTAAACTCTTTTGGGTTAAAAATCACTACATATCATTGCTCTTAAGTTATATATTATTAGAAATCAAGTGGCTTTGTTGGCAATTTGCTTATCGCCTATGTGTATTCGGGTTTTAATTATGAAAGCAGACACAAGGAGAGAGAGATAGAAAGTATGAAGCAAAAAGAGCCTTCTCTAGTAGCATTTTGGAAGTTAAACAGCAGTAGAAAGTGGTAATATCAGTAAAATGGCACTTGTGAGGTTTAACATTACACATAGTTGATTTATTTAAATTAAGACTTCTGCCATTAAATGAAACAGTATACTTGAAAAAAGTATGAACTGCTCTCTGAAATGTGACTCAGAAGCATTATTATGAAGCTCCATGTTTATTATCTTCCATATCTTAAAATATTAATTTAAAGGTTCTATACACACACACACACACACACACACAAATACATACATACATACATACAAAAACTACTAGCCCTGCACATTGTCTAATACATAATCAATTTCCATATTTCTACTTCTGTATCAGGGCAATAACAGTAGACTTCTATGAGCAAATCAAGCATTCATTCACCTTCACTGTCCCTATCCTACACTCATGCATGCTCATTAAGTGTTTTATAACTTTACCAGCAGTACAACTCCCCTGATATTAATATATTTCTACCAATACGTCACTTCTCAAGGCACAAGCCATATTTTAAAGTTCAGTGTTTGAAAAGTCTTTTTTGTATCCTTTAGCCAAAAAAAATTTAATAAATGTATAATTATGAAAATGTTTTTCCTGTTGCAGATATGCATGGTTTTTTCTAACTTATCTTTATAAGGTACCTATAACTATTTTTCTATCGACTAGCTGCTTTCTCAGGCCTCAATAACTTAGAGGAGCTGGATCTATCAAACAACAGCTTGCAGAATTTTGAATATGGAGTACTGGAAGATCTTTACTTTCTGAAAATACTGTGGCTGAGAGAGAATCCTTGGAGATGTGATTACAACATTCATTATCTTTTCTACTGGTTGAAGCATCACTACAATGTTCACTACAATGGCCTAGAATGCAAAATGCCTGAGGAATACAAAGGATGGTCTGTTGGAAAATATGTTCGAAGTTATTACGAGGAGTGCCCAAAAGACAAGCTGCCCATTTATCCAGAAACTTTTGATCTGGACAAAGATGATGAGGAATGGGAACGACACAAAGAACAATCAGTTCAAACAGTAAAGAAGCATGGTGTAATTGTCACTGTGATAGGTTAATAAGGGAATCCCTTTTTTTTTTTAGTACATTCAAATATTTGATACTCTGACAAAGAAAAACATGCTGTTTACATTTTTTGTTAATTATACTGATTGTTTGTAGGACTATATGCCTACAAAGATTTCTGTTTATTGCAGTTAATAATTACAGAATGGCATTAGTTATACAGCATCCTTCATCAAGTAATTGTTTCTGACAATTTGTTCTGGACATTCTTGTGAAATATTTTGGCAAATATTTGAAACTATACAGTAGAAAACGAAAGATACAAATGTACATAATGTGGTGGGAAGGAGCTGTCTTATGTATGAACACAGTTTATGTGTTGACACRGAACTTGGTGCAGGATTGTGACCAAGACACATTTTTCTTGAATGTATTGACAGTTCTTTGTATCTATCAGTTTCCTGAAATATTCCCAGAAAACATTTCTAAGATTTTTGTATCAGTTTCCTGTTGTTTTATTGTATACGAAAAATCAAACTGAAGACTAATCTTAAATACAGTTCTAGAAAAACAGGAATGGCAGTTGTTATACTGATTAGGATTCAAACCCAGAAGTTGGGTTCTACTTGCTGATTTACCAGTGTTCCTGCTCAGTCTTGAGTGAATAACTCAGCCTCTGCCTCTTCTGTACCTGAGCTGCCTGAAACCATGAGTAGCCAAGACATGGTTGGTTCCCAAGATCCAGCTTCACATGCTCAGATTTGCCTTGTTTGGTTTTTGCAGTAGGCAGAGCCGAAGTCTTTCTAGGAAGCATTTTTGTGTCAGTTTGACACAGATTACATGATATCACTTCTAGGTGAAGAGGACCACGTGAAGGCTGCTGTGGTCTGCATCCAACATGCCAGTGCCCATCCAAACTGAAGGTAAGTATGCTTTTGAGTGCTCACTAAAAGTGTGGGACATTCTCAAAGTCCGCCCTTCCCCCAGCTCATTTGTAAAATGCACATTATATAGCACCTCCTTATCACACAACTGTCTGTGTGAATATACATTCATTAAAAACTGTGCTTATTCTAATACTATGGTAACAGAGCCGTGCTAATGCCCCAGCTAAGTAGACAGTATCTCTAAAGATAAAATTCCTTGCTACGTAATATACTGGCTAAAAGTTCTTTTACAAAAAAGCTGTTTTTACTGAATGACTATTCTTAGCTTTTACATAATAGTTCTGTTTTTTTAATTTCTGCACCAGTTAATATTGAACGAGCAGAACTAGTGCCTCTTAAAGACAGATACTATAAACCCTTTTTTACACATGGAAAGGATAAATAACTCCCCAAGCTCACATGGTGGACAAGTAGGAGATGCTGGGTTAAAACTTCAGTATTCCCAGCTCAAGCCCTAGACCGATCTCCTGCTCTTAGATCAGTAAGAAATACGTAAGTGCAGGATAGAAGTTCAGGGCCAAAACTTTAAATATCTGTTGGCTATCACGGAAAAAGTTCTGGAACACTCCAGGGAGAAAATTTGCTCCTTTAAAGATCTGCACACAATTATGGTGTTTGTGGATTCCTCTGATACTTTAGCCACAAGCCCAAAAGATCACACATTTTGTTTTAGAAGTGCAATACAAAGCACTCAGCTCTTTTATGCTAACATGAAATAAAAGAACAACATAAAGAAAAAATTCAGAAATTATTAAGGGTGGTAGGAATGCCAAAGAATCCTTAAGCAAACACATCCTATTATTAACTGCATTCCTTCATGTCTCCATTGTTCAGATTATGAATATATTTAATGGTGCTTTACTGATAAACTGAATAATTTAGCCATTTCTTCCGTAACATCTTTTTAAAACTTTATAGCAAATACAACAGTATATGACTCATCCCTGCTCCTGGAAATATCTTAAGCATTATCTTAATTATTAGAGGTTAATCCTGATAAGATGGAACACAGATTAAAATCCCATTTGGCCAGTAATATTCACTAACTGGGGCATTTTCTAGAAACTTAAAAGTGCTGAAAGAAAAAAAATCTTTCATAAATAGTAGCCAGCATTAAGTGAAATATTCCTCCTCCTCTCAAATTCTGGAGGATTATTTCAGTACAGAATGGAACTACTGGGAATGATTGAAAAGGACAGACAATGGAATCACAGCAGAACATCGGTTATTGGCAGCACAGCCAATGGAGAAAAGCTGAGTAGGAAAAAATGAATTTATAAACCATGTTAGGTTAATTTCTGCAAAGAGTCAGTGTTAAGAAAAAAAACTAGCTTGAGGTAGGCTAAAGTCTGGGTAGAAAAGGCAATCCAGGAAAGGAACATAGGATAAAAGCTGGGTGAGAGGTCTCTGATCTCTGTGGACAGCAAAAGGTTACAAGTTGGAAAAGCAGTGGAATAAGACTGAGGACCACAACCAGTGGCCTAATTGTTGTAAATAACAAGTTCAGAGGCCCTGGGGATTCCTAAACAGATCACGAAATGTCCCTCTTAGGACCAAGGCTAAAACCTGGGGGTCACAGTGATAAATAGGACAATTGTTCAGTAGAAGCCAGAGTTAAGGGCATGGAGAGGGGTGATCATTCAGGGTTCTCAAACAGTGGCACCAGAAAGTGTTGCATCTGCTGAAGGTTCAAGGGGGATGATAAGCTGAACATGCTGCCTATACCTAACAGCACAAGATGTTTGGTGACAGCTATTAAGTGTGAAATCTGTGAGGGATATATCAACAAGGACACTCTAGAGGAACATGGTACAACAACTACCCTGCAAATAAAGGCTTTAGTGTGAACTTGTGAAATCAGTGTCATCTCAGAAGCTCCATGAAAGAAACACTTGTGCAATAACACCAAAATGAAATTCAATACTTAAGAGCTGATCTATCTAGACCTCTGAGAATCAGCAAGTGAAAAGACTTCTAGCAGTCAAGAGAAGAACGGACTGAAGTTTTGAATGCTGGAATTGTCCTTGCTACTATTTTCCTTAGATGGCCTCTGGAGCTTTCAAGGAGTAGCTAGAAGTGCTATTCTTTTAACTACAATGCACTATAATTTTATTCCTTACTGTCTAAAGTTATTGCGTATTTCAGTTTTTGCAATGATACTAGAGAATTGTTATAAAACAGATATAGGAGTATTCAAGTGGTGGTTTAGTTTCCTATAATTAAAAAAAAAGYGGGGAGGGGGGAAGCCCTCCTTGAAAAACTAGCTGGAACCCATTAGGGTTTTCTACATGTTGGCATTTTTAGATACCCATACTAAGGATGTGGCAGAATAGACAATAATTGCAATTGCAAATAATATAAGAACACAAGAATGGAAATACTAGATTGGGGCAAGGGTAATATAGGCTAGTATGTTTTCCTGACTGTGTCTAGTAGCAACTTCTTTGAGAAAAGACTGTACAAAGAGGAAAAGCATATAGGAACTATGAAGATAATACAGAAGGAGGCAGCCCAAGGAAAAATACCAAAATATATTTGAAAAACATACATATGGGGAAAAAAGATAAAAACTTCAGCATTACAGGGTTAATTACTATTTCTCTGAGCTTCTCTGAAATGTACTGTAAACTAAAGTACACCCTCCATGAAACACCACAGCCACAAACCACAATTTAATGTTGACATTTCTTTGTTTCTGTACTATTTAATCACAAAATTCCCAGAAGCATTTCCATGTCTAAAAGAAAATCATGGGTCTTCCTCTTCCTTTATATGTTTTTTAAGTCCTTTCTTTCAGTAATTTCTCTCTTGATTCCCCTTCTTTCTCCGTTCATATCCAGGAAATAATTGCATGATAGTGCATTGTCTTCCTGATATGCAGTATTATGTAGTAGGAGTACTGTCTTAAGGGATAAACCTCAGTACCCTACAGAAGCAGTGCCCCTCCCTGTACACAGCACACATGAAACACAGGAAAGATTATTTTGCCATGACAGGGTGCAGGAAAAATGGATAGGTCTGTCAATATTGTGACCACTGCTGGGAATAAAACACTTTAAAAGCTTCTGAGGAAATTTTAGCTCCTGTACTATGAATATGAATGGCAGCTTTTAAATGCAATTCCCAGTCACACATGGAAGTCAAATGATTCTCTAAGATCACTGAGTGGGTGGAGTAATACCACAAACAGCTGAGCTGTAATCCATGCATCTCATATACTCATGTGTCTTTGGCACAGTAACACATTCATTTGCCAAAGACAGCCTGAGTTGGAATCATATAACATTCACATGTAGATATTAAACAATGACTACTATTTCATGCATACACCACATACCAAAGTTGCAGTACATAAAAACAATTTTTAAAAATTGTAGCTAATTACTTTACAAAAAAATATTAACACGATTAGCCAGCCAAACAGACCTAAGCCCCAGTTAATATCATTGCTGTTTTACCATTAACAATAAAAACATGTTGCCAAAATCTGTGTAATCTTGGATTTATTTGGAAAGATGAGGTCAGAACTGTAGCTCAGGGAAGTTCGAATGGAAAGGTTCATCACATCTGTAGCCTATAACTGAACAGACAGTTCAATGCAGTTTGTTAGCTGAAGAAATGTCAAAGGGCAAGAATTTCAATATGATTTTCAATCACTAAAAAAAGACAGAGAAATAGTTTTGCAGCAATTTTAAACCATCCACAAGAGCTTCAAATGAATGGCACAAGAAGGCTGTATTAACAGAAGAAATATGTTATTAATCTAAATAGCAACAGTACACTAGTATAAATGTGTCTCATTCTTAAAAAGAACTACTGGGTATCTTCAAAGTTAGAAGAAACAGCTTTATAAATCAATGTTTTCTAAAAGCCCCTGTGGACCATCATACATGATTCATCACAATTAGTTTAAAATTAATAGCACTAAGTAGATGTAAATGAACATAAACTTTGATTTTGAGCCTACAGAAAATGTAAATTATCAACAAAAATGGAAAATGCATAGTTTGTAGATACACAAATTGAATTTAGTGTCTTTGATATATAAGATAAATGGAAATGGATGGCAACCAACATACTGATATTCCAACTGACATAACCAACATGCTGATACTTCTAAGTTAAATTCTTTTAACTAGATAYGAATCAGTTAAACAATGTGATAGAAAAGGCAGTGTGTATATAAAATTTAATTCTATATCGCAACTGTTCTTTACATGTTTTTAGCTTTAAACACAATAAACGTTACTATGGTTTTAGTTTTGTACTCAAGTACATAAGGAAAACAAAATCATAAAAGGATTTAACATTTCTAAGTACAGCCCCCATAACGGAGGCAACGTGGCTGTGTATGATTTATTTTGGCTTGCTTTCTTTATTAGCTGCCAAAGTTCATTTTAATATTAAATTAAATTATTTCACTAAACAACTTGCATGCTGATATCATTGAGAATGTTATTTTATCCTGTGATTTAAAAGCCAAGACCATGATCAAATATACTTTTTATTCTTGGCCAACTGTTCTTTTCTGTCACCACTCTAGAGAGCAAATTGTTCTCACCCATAATAACACAGTCACTTTCTAAAACAAAAGAAAACACGCTGAAATTGTTATAGGCTGCATCAACAATTTCAATCATGTATTATCTGATTAAATAATAAATGCATTATAGTCTCAAAACATCAAAATACACTTTTTATTTGGAAAATAAAACATTTTCCTTTTCTTTTTTATGCATTTGCATTCAATTAAAGTGTAGGCTAGAAAAGAGTCAATCAGTAACATTCTCCTGCTTGAGAAACACTGAAGTAAAGCTGTGCCAGGAATCAAAAACATTTTTGGGGGTCTTGCCTAGTTGTAGCAGAAGAGTTTTTTCTCATTAAAACACTACCAACATGTTTTAACACTCTTCATGAAAAAATGGCAGAATAACAGTCAGGATGCAGGTAATTCCTAACAAATCAAGAACACTTTCACAGCTAGCACTGAACCTCTAACACTGATTGTAAAGGGTTTTATTTTTCCTGCCCACTTCTCTGCTTAGTGGAGCATACAATTGCATTGAGAAAAAGGTTACTGACCTGAAACTATTGCAAAATGCTGTCACAAAGGGAATTAACCTCTGATCACATGGTCACATGTACTTTGACACATATTATTAGGAAGGACCAAGATGCTTTTCTACATCCAGAGGGACTCTGTTTTGGCAGTAGAGTAGAATCAAGCACCTATTATTTGTGCTAAAACTTGAACACCACATTAACATCTTGTACCATGCTTGGATTCTTTTTTTTTTTTTTTTTTTTGTCTGTGAGCCTTTTGGTGGAGGCCAGTAACTAGTGGTATACCCCAGCAGTCAATACTGTGTCCAGTCCTGTTTAACATCTTCATTAATGATCTGGACGATGAGATAGAGTGTACCCTCAGCAAGTTTGCAGATGACACCAAACTGGGAGCAGTGGCTGATACACCAGAGGGTCGTGCTGCCATCCAGAGGGACCTTGACAGGCTGGAGAAATGGGTTTGCAGGAACCCCATGAAGTTCAACAATGGGAAGTGCAAAATCCTGCACCTAGGGAGGAACAACCCCAGGCATCAGTACATGCTGGGGGCAGCCCAGCTGGAAAGCACCTTGGCAGAAAAGGACCTGGAGGTCCTGGTGGACACCAGGTTGAACATGTGCCCTTGCCACAAAGAAGGTGGATGGTATCCTGGGCTGCATTAGGAGGAGTGTTGCCAGGAGGTCGAGGGAGGTGATCTTTCCCCTCTACTCAGCACTACTGAGCCCACAGCTGGAGTACCGTGTCCAGTTCTGGGCTCCCCAGTACAAGAGAGACATGGACATACTGGAGAGAGTCCAACAAAGGGCAAAAAGATGATTAAGGGACTGGAGCATATTTCCTATAAGGAAAGGCTGAGAGAGCTGGGACTGTTCAGCTGGAGAAAAGAAAGCTCAGGGCGCTCTTACCAAGGTACAAAAATACCTGAAGGGCAGGTGCAAAGAGGATGGAGCCAGGCTCTTTCAGTGGTGCCCAGTGACAGACAGGACAAAAGGTAATGGGCACAAACTGAAACACAGGAGGTTGCCTCTGAACATCAGGAAACACTTTTTTACTATGGGGGTGACTGAGCACAGGTTGCCCAGGGAGGCTGTGGAGTCTCCATCCTTGGAGATATTCAAAAGCCATCTGGACATGGTCCTGGGCAGCCTGGTCCAGGTGGCCCTGCTTGAGCAGGGGGGTTGGACCAGATGACCTCCAGAGGTCCCTGCCAACCTCAACCATTCTGTGATTCTGTGATAATTATCTCAGTAGAGTTGGATTCTGGCATTCTGATATATTTAAGCACATGTTTGCATTCCAATCTGATTTGTCATATTACAGGACTTCACACATAATATAAACCATTCTATGGCATTCTAGCAATGTCATATGGATATCGCTGGGCCTGGAGACTGTAATGAAGGAAGGGGGGCCACATTTAAAGTAATTTTACAGATCGCCAACTCACTTGCTTCATTATGGCTGGTCATATGGAGAAGAATAAAGGCAGTAAAATGGGACAATAGCGAAACATAGAGTGAAGACACAGTTTAAAGAGAGAATTAAAATTTTAAAAATACATGTAATACTTACTGATACTTTTAAAGCTAGGCCAGTGAAGAGAATAGCAACCTCGCAGATTCAACCGTAATATATACGGACGCCACTTCTGCAAAATATGTAGTACTATTTGGTCCTGAATTTTATGCTTTACTGATGAAAAATTGATCTAAAAATTTAAACAATTGATATATAATTCAGTACTAAAAATAGGTAGTACATACAAAATACACATCATTATGAAAATCACTAGTAAATATATGAAGTTCTATGTAAACACTGAATCAATAGTCTGGAAAACACAGAAGTGTCTGTGTATTATATATATAAAAATTTTAGACAGCTGACTAAAAATACTTAAATGTAGAGCAAGTATGTGTCTACGGTATTTACGGAGCTGAGGCAAGTCTTGAAATGCCGAAATACGACATGTCAGAATATCATGTGCAAAGAAAATTGTCAGACTTGAATATTTATTTTTTTCCCTTTAAGATGTACAAAATCCTAAAGTTGCTAAAGATTTTTTTTTTCTAATTAATGGTCTACTGACATAAGATATCAAGAATCTGTAACCTACCATCTTAGTTTTAGTAGAAGAATCCTTAAGTGATTTAAGCTGCAGGCTGGGGATATCTAGATCTTTGACTAAAAACATTATTTTTCTTAGTATCTGTTGAAAGTTCAAGTTTAAGAAGTTTTAACAAAAATTACTAGAAAATAGTTTTAMCAGTCTGTCTACCAAGTGTTTCAAAAAAAGCAGGAAAGCCAACATACACACGTTTAATAAGAAATATCTCCTTTTTTGGAGAAGACTTTTTCATGCCTTCTTTAAATTTGTTCATAAAAAAGCTAGAAAAAGCTTTTTTTTTCCTTTTGTATAATCTGCTACAGCTACACTGCATCTGTTTGTTGTACATTTCATAATACATGTTTATTACCCAAATACTTTGAAAAATCAATCACCATTATTTCTATGCAGAATGCTTGGAAGTGGTTACAGTACCAGGAAGTCAGGAGTCCAGAACTTTTGCCAGTTTTTCACTTTCTTATTAGGATTTTGTTCTTCTTACATTAAAATTATCAGAAGTTTTGATATTAGTTTTATTAAGATCATGAATTCATCACAGTAACTTAAGACTAGACCTAATAAAGGCTCTAGGCACCTACAAGCTGAGCCCTGCAGTGCCTTTTAGGTGTTTGTGACCAGGGTAGATTCAACAACTCAAATCTGAGCAGAGGCTCTACAAAATATACATGACAGCTATGTACATCAGAAGGTCAATTTAAAGACACTCACACAGAGAATAGGCAGCTGCCTAGAACCAGACAGTAGGACATGTAAGCAGCGTTGTTGAGCCCTCCAAAACTTCTTTACCTCAGTCAGAAAGGCAGATATAGGCCTCCAGCTACCTGCGGACTAGAGCCTGTGTCCCACTYGGGACAGAACAGCGTACTTGGGAGACCCAAGTTCAGATCTCTTCTCAGCCTCACAAGGCACAACTCTGTTCACCTTCTGGATCCCAAATGGATCTCTTTAAATAGGAGAAAGGTGCCTAGTGTCAGGGCCCCGGGTTCACCAACAGGCTCTGCAACCTCTTCTTTCCTCAGGGGAAGGTCCCAGAGTCCAAGGTCAGCTCCTATATGCTGCAGCAGTGTAACCCTAGATAAGACTTGCGAAAACTGTTCATTGTGTGAGAGAGCTGAAGAAGCCTCCTTAGGGGTTTCCCCACTTGGCTCAGGAGCTGCCTTTAAGCTCATGCCCTTGCCCTGAGTCTTTGCCTGAACCACACTTCAGGCATGTCTGTGTCCAGACATGTGTCTGGCTGACCCTGAACCTCACTCATGGACTTCACTTCCTGACTAGACCTTGGAGATGCCTCTTCACAACAGGGCTGACTGGCAGTATCTGGTGGGTGTCTGACCCTGGTTACTGTCACTGGACCCACTCTGCTCTTTTTGTTCAGCTTCTGTGGGAGTGTGCCCCTTGTCAGTGGCGGGGCACTGCCCCTGCCTGCCTTTCTAGCACCTTTGGTTCCCAAGCTCACCTTCCCTTGCAGAGCAGCCCTGCTGCTTCCTCACATTAAGCTCCGCAGGTCATGCGGTTCTTGGAGAAAAGAGAAAAACAATCACCTCCTTCATCACCATCATCATCATGAACTTTTAGGTCCAAAAAGGAGATGCCTATCAGATTAGACATCTCCAGGATTATGTAGAAGATGCACAGGGTATTTTGGATTGTAGTTTCAGACTTGAGGGCCTAAAATCTGACTAAATCATGTTTGAAGTGCCCACACACTTTTAAAAATCTGGCCTTAATCTTTCTTTGTACTGCTGATAAACGGCTATATGTGAGGCAATGATACAGAGGCAACAGTGATACTGGTTGAGGTGCCATGGCTAGTCTTAAGCCACTGCCTAAGGACTGGGTAGCCTTGAGGTTGTCCTTCACACCTGAAGCCTCATCAGCACTACTGAAGGCAATATCAATGACCAATGATTGCATTTTTAAGTTCATGGCAAAGACAGGAGTAGCTATTTCAGGTGGGGCCCTGAACAGACCATGCTAGCATGGTCACACAACATGTATTAGAAGGCAAGTTGACCAAAATGTGTGTGCTAGGGAATTGGACTGCTAAGGTAGAAGAAACAATGCACTACCTTGGACGCTGATGTGCTCTGGAGACACAGTGACCACCTCAACAACTCTGAGAGTTCATGAGTATGGAACTGAGCTGGTCTGCACCACTTGTTCTGGGGATGACAGGAGTCTCTCTAGAGCAAATACAAGTAGTCTCAGAGTATCTGTAACTGAGTTTACGTTCTCCTTCCACAGTAGTCATATAGTGCCTGTTTAGATTACCTAAGGGAGCCTTAGACACCTCACTTAACTGTCTAAATTTAGTGGGCTATAGTCAAGCCTTAGTGGCCGATTCTCTTTCAGTTCCACTGATTTTATAATGATATATCACAGACAACTTCATTTGAGTTGCTCCTATTTTTTTTATTCATGTAGCTGAGTAGAACAAGTCACATTCTGGGATAAAACTTTTATCCTAGATATTTAGCATTCTTAAAGTAACCTACCTCCTTGCCTCACTCTTTTTTAAAAATAAATAAAACTGAAATAAAATATTGAAAGTGATTATCTTACTTACGTCACTCCATAATGAACTGTTCTGACTTAGTAGCATCCACGTTTGGCTAACTTGAGCACATCTTGCCAGATCAACTAAATTAACATAACGGAAAATCTACGTCAGAAAAACAGACATACAAGGTATTAAAAACTATTCAATAAGAAGCACTGCTGTATTAAATGATATATATTCACCTATCCTAAACAAGAGCTATTTTCAAATTAAATAATTCTTTCTTAGGAGTTTAAACACACCTTTTATAGCAGAATGTCAATAATTATTCTTAACAGTCTTAACAAAGAGTATGAAAAGACGGCTTTGCTTAAAAGCTCATAAATTCAAGTTGTGATGAAGAATGACAGGTATGTTTCAAAACTGAACATCTTTCATGGACTATGAGCAGTTTCATTTCACCTATATCAAAACAACACTTGTTAAACACCTCTCCTAAACCTATTTGAGACAATTTAATTTGGACTAAAGCTTTGTGGATTAAATATAGTAGTTTTAAATTCAACTTTAAATTACCTATGAAGAGTTTTTGTAGTTTCTACCTCAGAGTTCTTTTTAATTTCACTAGTATAATTTGGTAAATATATCTATAAATCTTTAATCTCAGAATATTAAAGTCAATGTGTTGTATTATGGTAGAAAAAATATAAAAGCTATACTGATAGTTCATTATATACAGTTAAATATTCTAAAATATACTGCTACCACTAAGCAACTTTTTGAAAAATTAAATGATAGCATTCCAAAAAAATCTTGTCCTGGTAAATAATCTTAGATACAGCAATCTCAGGCCATAAAAGCGGACGAAGATAACATTTGGCAAGCTTCTGCCATAGCTCCTCACCTGTCATTTTTATGACCAAATGCCAAACAGTATTTCTGCCAACAGAATGCTAATGTTTCATCTTAGAAGAAACTTGGTAAAATGAAATGAGGGAAAATACGGTAAAATTTAATGTCTTTGCTATAGAAGCAAATACACATTATATTATAACCATCTGAAAATATAAGATGCATTTAAGACTCAAAGACAAAGAGCATATGCAGAATTTTATATAAGACAGCTGGATTATTTACATACTAAGAACTCCCATATCCATAATCATTTGCAGAACTGAATTACTACATCATATGCTGAAACATAAATATCTGATATGAAACGCAACACTTAAAATGTGCAGTTCCAAGTATGAAAAAGAAACCAGCTGAAAGGAACACAGTTAATAAAATCCCACATCACTTTTCCTAAAGCAACTTTTATATAAGGAAAACTTTATGCTTGTAATGTAATTACTTTCATAACTGCACAATAATACATCAATGGCAACGGTTTAAACCTGGTATGGTAATTGGCTGACAGCAAAAATACAAAAAGAACTTTCTAATTTTATCATATAACCTGTCACTGAAGARAATTTTTTCTTATTAATATACATTTTCAAAGAGCTTAGCACTTAAGATATGTACCTTAATAGTAAGGTGTCAGAGTGAAAACATAGCAAAGATGCCAGTGTGTTTTATAGAGGAGTATTTCCGTATTAGTTATTCAACTTTCCATACAATAATGCATACAATAAAACCTGTTTTTCATTATAGCAGTATATGAAGCATGATTTGAAATATGCTCCAAAAAAATGAATGCATACTCTGTACAGAGTTCACTCAAACTATACAGGCATAAGAGAAATCTTGAGTCAAACAGAGGCTTTGAGACTCAAATGAGTGTTGTACTCAGAAGCAATACACATAAAGCCTTTGTAAAAGTAAGGAAATAATTGCAAATTTTGTTTCACTTCTGGTAATCAGCATAGCTAAAAAGTGAAGAAAGAGTGACTACCTGTGTAAGCATAGAATGCATGGATTACTAAAGTGCAGGTTATCTTGGTTATACTGAAATATGCTTTATAATAAATGAGTCACTAAAAAACTGTCAGAATCAAAAAGGGATGTTCTAATAAAAAAGATGTTTCACTAAAGGAAATATTCCTTCCTGAAGAGAAACTTTTATCCTGATTTATATTCTATGCAGTTCTACTAAAATGAACAGGATTGAAAAACATACTGGCTAGAACCCATTTTTATCACAGAGATTAAGTTCAACTGAAAGAAACAAGCAGAAATATCAAGTGTATTCTACCAAGACTTAAAAAGATATTCTGTTTCAATCTATACAAACTATCCAAAGGCTATAATTTCTGTAGCTAGAAAAGGATAAATCAGGTAGGAAAATCACTGATAATGTGTCTTTTACCACTAGCATTTAATCGCATAGGTAATACATTCAAGCAATTTGCCTGCTCCACAAAATATGCTGCTGTCCCACAAGCTGATTGTATTCACTTCATCTAAACTACTTAAAACAATTTAAAAAATCAGGTTTTCTGGCTTTATGTTTTTATTCTGGAATCTTGGGAGCTTGCTATAGCCACACTCATTTTAAAGATATTTAGGTGGTTCAGAATGYAACTGGGGACTTACGAAGATTTTTTAAAGTACAGAAATGTGTAAGCCCTTTTCAATAGCAAATTCCTTCTGTACACCCCATCCCTTCAAAGACTTGCATCCCATGATAATTATAGTTGGATCCATCACAGGTTTCTCTAACCAAAAGTCTGTTTAATTTGGACATGTGGATTATTTCCTTAACTTCAAAACTCAATCTAATTTAAAACTCTAAGGAATTTTGACACAGCTCACAAAAAGTATTTGAATAAATGGAACTATACGACTTGTTAGAATGAGAAAGAAAATATCGACTGTATCATTATTCATTAATAGGGTTTAGTTTCATATTAGAAGAACAAAAGCAAGGCTTTTAATTTGACACTATCTTGCTAGTWACCTTTCGAATCTTCAGTTCTGAAAAGGTCTGTTGAAACATTTCATTTATGTTAGGTCAAGACCACAGTGGCCAGCTTTAAAGCACAGCAATCATTTTCTGTCAATAACTCAACATTAGGGTACTGTGGTACCAATGACTTTTTTAGGACACTGTAATTTACAAAGCAAATGGTTTCCAGCTGGCCTTGAGGACAGATCTCATCCCAGCAGTAAATATGAACTGACAGATATTTTTTTGCACAGGAGCAGAACAGAAAGCTGCAATAAATGATAGCATACTAATAATGATATTTACTAAATATCCTGTGATTTTGAAATGATCCACTGCCAAATATCATCTGCAGTGCCAGAGACAATAAAGTCTCCTTATCATACGTTCCAAAACTTTGAGAAGTCCAGGCATGCTTTATTTTCCACAGACTGTGAATGCTCAGAGCAAACACAGATTTGGCCTGGAGAAGACAGCACCCAGTAACAATCTCCTGTTGAAGGAGATTGTTCTACATACTGGATCCACCAAAAAGAGAGCATGAGGATTCACAGAGGGAAAGAAAGGGAGAAAGGAAGAAAGGAAGAGAGAACGGAAGAGAGGAGAGAAGGAGAGAAGGCGGGGAGTGAGGAAGGGAGGGAGGAAGGGAGGGAGGGTACTCTGCCTTTCTGCAGCAAATGGTTAGGCACTCAGCTAGTGGGAAGCTCTGGTCTGTGCCAGTAAACAGAAGAGCTCTTTCTGCACTTCCCGTACTGAATAAAATAGTGACAGTTCAAGAAAAAGAAACCAGGTGACAGCCACACAGATTTGCACTTCTCTCTGGATCAAGGGAGCTGCATTCTTTTTAAATACAAAATGGAAGCATTTCAGTAGGCTTCAGAACCTCTTTGGTAAAGGCAAGAATTTAACTCACATCTCCCCACAGATGGTGAAGGGACCAATTCTTTAAATTGTGCCTAAAAGGAAGGCACCAGTATTTCCTTCTCCGATTACACTTTGAAGAAAAACAACAGCAGCTGCTACATGCCGTATGCTCTAAAACTGCCTACGGACCCTCAGGCTAGAAAGGCAGAGACCTGTTTCATTGACAGACCCAGTAAGCGTAGCCTTGAGGCACTGCAGTTCAGTGAACACCCTACACCCGGAAAATCAGGCAGATCCACTCTTGCTTCACCCATTTCCCCATCACTTTTTCCCCATCTCTTCCTCTGTACTCAAATAACTGTTCATGCAGCCACACAACGAGCTGGATTACGGAATTGATCCAACTGTCAACTGATTCAGTAAAAGAAGAAAATGGAAGAAAATTTGTCAGACAGATCTGTTCCCTGATGTGGTTCATATAAATGACTGTAACGAACGCAAAGGGGAGAACAGTGCTGGGGCAAGAAAGGGTAAATGGGAATAACAGGAAGGTTGGGACAGCTTCCCTCCAATTATAATTGTGGGTCCAAGATCCTCAGCAAAACGTCAAGTTCTGAGGAACCTGAATATTGAAACCTTGAGCATTTGCACAGTTAAATGATACTAAACGATAATTTTAAGGATCTCTATTTTAGATCTAGGTGATAAACTCCTACCTAAGCTCATTTTACGTTTTTAAATCCTTTAGTGAACTGGAGCATAGGTTCCTCCCAGAAATAATATTATGTTACACATTAAAAGCTTTTTATTTTCCTGTGCTGTAAAGAGGGGGAAATAACAGGACTCAACCATAAGAAAACAGAACTGGAAAAAATCATATTTTAAAATTATTTACTACATACAAATAAGAATAGAAAACTACATTTGGTGCAGTTCAATGAATAGGCAGACATTACATATAGGAATATGTGAAAAGGTGTACAGAAACTGGTTTGTACAGCTTGTCATTAGGAATACAAAGCTATACAATGTGTATACTGCTTAAGACGCAGGATTTTTACATTTCCTTCTCTTTACCTGTGTGCTCAGTCACAAGAAAAGAACTGTGGCAAAAAAGGTATATTCCTGAATGGGCATACTGTTAGTTAGAGATCTTTTTAATTAATCAGATTTGAAAATACTCAGAAAATGTTATTGTTATTTATTGTTTCCTGAAAATCCAACAGATATTGATCACTCTCTAGTGAAAAACTCGACATCGTCATTACTACAACGGAGTTTTGACTAACATTCCCTAATATATTCACCTTACCCTATTGTTGTTTTACATTTTATTATCTCTTGGGTTGTTTCACTGCAGTGACATAATTAGTTTTGATTTCTTTTATGACATACTATTTCCTTAGCTCTAGCTTTTGTATTTGGATTTTAGATATGCAAACACTATTTAAATAAAGACAAACAAAAATAATTCCTCTTCCTACAGTGACATATTTATATATGGATCACAGAAATATGGCTTGAAAGTTGTGTGGATTATGCAATTTTCTTTTTCCTTATTCTTTAGGTTATTATTTCCTGTTCAAATCAGTAGAATTCTCACTTCCTACTTCCCCTCCTAAATGCACATTAAAATATACATTATGATGGGACCAAAGTCTAAGCTGGCAAATTACCTTGCTTTTCAGCTCCAGACCTCAGAGTTGGAATTGCTCTAGAAATGGAATACATCAATGTTTTCTGCTAAGTCACTAAAGTAGCGCTTGACAGTATATTTGATTTATATAGGCTATAAAATTAAGTTTATATATAAACAGAAGAGAAAACTAYATAATGTATTTTACAGCTGCCCTGTAGCCTTAATCAAAAAGTATGGCTACATACCTCAGAATAGCTGTCATTCTTTTCGATATGTTAATATCCAGATTCTGGTTTTCATGTACATAGTCTTTAGACTGATCTGAGATCTGATTCTTTGTGACAGTGGCACATGTAACTGTGAACATGATGTGACCTCAAAAAAGGGCAACCTACGAGGATCGCTTAAAATGTCACTATATTTTGAGCTCATGGTTTGGATGTCAAAAAAACAACGCTCGTGGATTAAGATAAAATAAACAGATTTCTCCCAAGCTACAAAAAAGGAATGATACTGTCAATATTGTTCATTATAGAACTAACAGAAAGATTACACTATTTCAGGGTTTTTAATGAAGAAAGGATGCTAGTACAGACCTCAGAATTCCTGAAAATTTGAATAATTATTTATTTATAGGTATGACAAGTTTGATAGGTATGGACACATGTAAGCTATAATACTATCTTTGATATATATATATATAAAAATACACACACACACTCTTTTATATAATACTATCTTTTATATATAATACTATCGTAGTGTATAATATTACCTTATTAGGAAAGAGAAGATTACAAGGTGGCACTGTAGATCAAATTTTGGTCATTCTGCTACTCATACAGTAAATTAATCTCTCTCTCTGTTTTAGTGGTGTTTACACTTGTATGGGAAGAACATTCCCTTTTGAGTGCACTGCTTTTGAAGAAGAGGTTCATACTAGAGATTCTTCCTTAACTTGTATCAAAGTCTTAGTAATCAGAAGGATGAGTATTATGACTCCCAAATTCTTTAGGAGAGATACGACTGCTGCTGCTGCAAGGGGCCCATATCTGAATCATTTGGTAGCAGAAGTTCTCTGGTTACTCAATGAGCCAGTACTAAGAAAACAGCACAGACTAAATTCCATTGGTGGACCTAAGTCAAATAAACCAGTCTCACATCCATGAAGACTGTATGCACCACCAGTGGAATCCATACAGATAACATCAAGAAGAATTAAAGCATGCTGTATTTTTGGCGAGTAAGGTCTGTAAACTATGTACATGATTTAGCTTACAGATTCAAGTTTCCTGTGACGTCAGTGGCATTATGCACATGCTTAAAATTAAGTATTTGCATTTGGGTTTTAGATTTCATTGGATAAAAACTGAATTTTGAGTTCACTATAGTCCATACTATTTAAAAGAAAAACATATCATGTTTTTCTGAAATACCACTTTAATGTTTTTGCAATGTTAAATTAACAGAAAAACATGATAGGACAAATTAAAGCTTATAAACAAGAAGATAAAATGAAAACATTTTAGCAGTAGTTCCAATGTATCCCTCAATGGCAATTATTTTCAGCAACCAGCCTATAATTTAGTCAAACTGGCCTCTACAACTGAAGGCCCCACAACCAGTAGTTAATAATTCTGTTCTTTTTCTAAAATACTGCCTCAAATCAATCTTCCTGCTTCTGGGTAGAACTACCTTCTCTCCTAGAAGTTAGCGTATTAACAAGCTTTCACTCTCTAAAGTTGCATTTTGTAAGGATACAAAAATACTGAACAAAGCAACCTTTTAAACAAACAAATTAATTTAAACAAATTGAATAAAAATGTTTAGAAAGAAATCTCTCCCTACCCACTGTGCCCTTGCAGTAGATTCCTCTGCTCTACTCTTGCTTTCTGGCCTAGCAGTTTTTTCTATCTTAAGGAGCTGCACAATGTCCATACAGTCTTCTCTATATTTTTAAGAAAATTAAACTGCTTTCTATCACATTTGGGGCTTGGCT
Organism: Phoebastria nigripes; assembly: GCA_035582835.1. NCBI lineage: Eukaryota > Metazoa > Chordata > Aves > Procellariiformes > Diomedeidae > Phoebastria > Phoebastria nigripes. The sequence continues at coordinate 1,353,046 of JAYKAV010003310.1, read as the reverse complement.
TATGAGCTTCTATTCACTGCAAACAAACCCCTTTACTTCTCTCAGGAGTTCCACTCTCTACTTATCCTACAGATTTCCTGATTTCTTGTTCTCCCTTTTTGAGTCTTCCTCCTTCTCTTTCAGTCTTAGCTCAGAGAAGCTTCTGGATGTCAGGTTAGGGCATGCGGAATACGATCAGGTGCCACTGAAGGAAACAATAGCATTACCATTCTTCAAAGGATTCCACCTGACTCACAAAGTGAACAATGTAAACAGGAACCTTCCTTTCCATCGCAAAAACACATCCTTTTCAACAAAACATGATACATACATATTAAAAACTAAAAAGAACACCAATTATCACAAACCTGTAATAAGGCTTTTTCTGGTAAATGGGATGTTTTATGTCTGACAGTAAAATCAGTTGATTCAAAACAGCGTTTTTGACTTTCCTTTGCCAAACTCTGAAAAAAGATGGTACAAGAGAAGTACAATTTTATCTTAATTGCAGGTTCAAAGTTTCAAATATATGTAAATTTCAAAAAATGAAATTAAATTTGCTAAACTTAACTAGGTATTTTCAAGTCCCCATATAGTTACACATCTATGAACATTTGTAACTGCTATTACTGAGAATAATCATAGTTTTAGGGTGCAGCTCATGATTTTTCATTGTAGCAATACAATATAGAAGCATAGGAGACCATCTGCATTTCCAAACTAAAACAGTGTGTGCACTAGTTTGTGCACTCAATATGACAGAAACATACTACTAGCACATGCAAATTTTTCAGACAAGTCTTCAAAAGGTATCATTACTAAAAATCTCTCTGATGTTATATTGTATCCAACAATGTATACTGCATGAAAGATACTAAGGTATCTTTCATATATAATCTCAACGTAGGAGTAACATTGAATCTCCTTTATTGTCTTTTATTCTAGCTCTAGAAACAGAAGTTTCAGGGGTTATAAAATTGGTATTCATTTGAATATTGCTATAGGGAAGAGAGGAGAAAAGAAAGAGGAAATATACAAGAAAGGAGAAATTAGGAATAAAGAAAATGGGAAGGAAGAAAACGGTGGGATGGGAAAGCCAGAAAGAACAGAGTAAATGGAAATAATGAGCTTTAGAGTGTAACTTCCATTCTGAAAATTTATTTGCCCTTTAGTAGCAATGCGAGTGCTTCTGGCCATTAAGTTTATTACATATTATAATCATTGATGGTTTAATTCTGCATTTTAAATCAATCAATGTCATCTCAGATGCCCTGGATTATCCAAGATATCCACAAAAGACTGGCAGATATGACACAGGACTCGCAGAGCATACTTGCACTTCTTGAGCTCTAAGCTGGAGGCCTGTCTTGTCTAGCCTTGCCTGAGATATCCCAGAGCGTGCTGAATTACGCCAGAAACCTATGTTTAGGTGACTTAGTTGCACCCAAAACACCTACAAAAGTGTACACAATACAAAAGTACACAATCAAAAAACGATTCAGTTATATGCTTTCTGTTATATGCATTCTAATCTAATTATGGAAGTCAAACCAATCCTTGCAACTGCTATTAAGAATGGAAAGAATTTAAGAGTATTATTCCCTAAGAATGCCCTGATACGCTCCAGAAACAGGACATCTTTTGTACACTCAATCTAGTCAGACTAACATTTTAAGTATTTTAAGATACCAGCAAGAAAAGAGGAGAAAGAAAATGTACAAAAGAGAGAAGAAACAAAAATAAAAGTGAGAGTCTACCAACTAATTTGAGAGAACAGGGAAGAAGCAGGACTAATGACAGGTCTACTCCAGGAATGATTTGACAACTGGTGTCTGGCAGCCAGCAACTGATAAATTGTCCACAGATGGTTTCCATTCTGACCATCCTCCAGTAGGGAAAGGAAAAGGAGCCAAACAGTGGGAGAGCTTTATCTGTGTGAGCGTGATTTTTGGAACCTCCATGCTATTAGCAGCGGCTGGGTCTTACAGCTCCCATCACTCCCCTTCCCCACATGGTATCTGCTGAGCATCCCACCAAGCTATGGCATTCTCTTCCTTGGCAGGAGAAACCTTCCCAGAAATGAGAAGAGCCCTGTTTTTCACAGTGAGACCAGATAGGGCTGCTGGCAGTGGGGCACTTGGGGCTGTCCACGTGCTGCCTACTCTCAGGTGATCACAATTTTGGTTACCCCACACTTTTGGGGAGGAGAGGAGGTTACTGAGGCTTCTCCTCGCTCTGCAGGAATCTACACCTCTTGGATTCTGGTGGCAGGGATCCAGAGGCATCATCTTTGCTGATTATCATCTCAACTGGTAATACTACCTTTAAGACATCAGCCACCTGATCGAAGCCAGCTAGATCACTGGTAATATACAACACTCAACCCCTTTTGCTGCTTAAGGTATGACCAAACTTTTACTTGTAGAATATAGAGGTAATGATCTGCTTGCATAACACTGTAAGTACTAAATAGTAGTATTAGTAGTAGTACACTAAAATGCTTCATTTAATATTGATAGAGCTGTTTTTCCATAACAGTTGGAATAATGGAGTTAATCTAAATTTAATCATTGAGCTTACTATATTTAAAGTATTATACTGCATACCTCAAAATATGCTTTTGTTTTCAAAGAACTGTGGGCCTCTGCATGCCAAGCTTTCACAACAGCATTTAAATATATTTTGTTAAAGATCTGTTGCAGTCTCTTCACTGCCACTGAAAAGATACATTAATTATAACCAATTTGAGGACCACAAGTAAGAACAAGTGTGTCATTTAAATGCTTTAGATGAATGACTGTCTATCAAATCACATTTCAATAAAATAGGTATTCAATTCAGCTTCTGTAAGGAAATAAATAATAACTTTTTACAATAGATATAATTAAGACCATTGCAATAGGATTTCAAGTTAGCAGGCAAGGCATAAACATGACATACTTCCAATTTCTTAGAATTTTGTATAAGACTTTACTAATTTACAGTTTGATCTACCAAATTACCCAATAATTTCACAGAGCTTGGAGGTGCAAGATGTATACAGACCTCAGTGAAATAAAATACAATAACAAAACTTAAATAATGTTTCAGATGGCACAGAAGTCAAAAGTCGTGTAAGAATAATTTCAGTGAAGTCAAGTGCTGTTACACCAGTGTTAAACATACAAAGAACAGTAAAGCAGCTTATGAAAGATCACGTGTTCATTATGAATTAATGTAAACATTTTTTAAAAATTACTTTTAAGAAAAGTTTGGAAGGAATTGAATTTTCTTCAGTCCAGCACAAAAAAAAGCATGGGCAATACTATAACTGTCCTTCTATACGTAAAAGATGTTACAAATGCAATCGAAATAAAATGTTCTTCACAGCCACTGAAATAAAAACAAGAGGAAATAAGTGCAACTTTCTGCAAAAACTTAAGTCATCATTCAAATACTTTTTTGTCAGTTAACTTTGTAAAAAAACTGCAATAAGCTACAAAGGGAGCTGAGAGACTCTTCTTACTTGATACTTTCAAGAACATACAGCTGTTTAAGTAGCTTAGCCCTATATAATCTTATCTCATGGACAAGGATTAAGCTTGATTAGCGTGATATGCAGTCTTCACTATCAAAAGAAGGATTAAAATGTAAATTTTGATATATTAAATACACACTATAGAATCACTTATCTGCTATTTTTTTAATAAAAAGCTGTCTTGAAATTCAACTGAAATAAATTATTATAAAGGTACATTTAAGACCCATTCTTGTTTGTGAAAAAAAAAAAAAAAAAAAATCAGTGTGTCTCAAATCTGGCAAGAGATGTAATGTTGACAGTATAAACCTAAGTCTGTTTTCTGTTACCTAAGTCATACTCAAACACTATGTGTTCTAGGGAACATATTGTATGATATTACTAAATTATACACTTTAATAAGTGTACACTTTACACTTTAATTACAAACTTTAATAACTCTTTTTAGGCTATACAACTAGTAAGGTACAGAAATTGGAAATATTTGCAAAGCAAATGCATACAAAATAATATCAAATTTTCATTGCCCAAGGRAGGAAGGCAAAAACTCTCAGGATTGCAAGGGAAGTCCAAACTGCATCTATATTAATTTGCTCTTTCATCAATCAGGATCTAACAGCCCACAGACCTGCCCCTTTAATTCTTTCTCACAACACACTGTTCACTCTTGTAATTTTTCCACAGATCACTCCTTCATGGGTTGTGTTCATAGTACAGTAGTATTCTACTATAAGCAGATCCCCAAAGTGATCAAATTTTATTTAAGAAAAAAAGACCTACCTGGTTTTGTTCTGTTTTGTTTTGTTTTGTTTTGTTTTGTTTTAATTCTCTATCATTCCAGCAACCTTGTTTACAGTGCAATCCCACAAACAGTTATACTGGTACTAGTCAAGAGTCAACAGAGTCACACAGCCAAGAATAACTGAATGGCGTTTCTCCATATGTCAGCTTTGTCATGGAAGGAAATATATTGTGTAACTATGCCCTCTAGATGTCTCCTCCTCTGCTTCTGTGAATTTAACATTAACAAAAGGTGCCTTGGCTGAAAGTAATATTTAGAAGAGAATATAAAAGGAAGTAATAAAAAAGAATAGGAAGTCTCTGAAAACTGCCTAGGGGAGTGAGACCACAGCTTGGGCCTCTGGCTCTGTAAGAGCAATGTTTGAGTCATACATAACTGCCTGAGCTTAAACTCAAAGCTATAGGTAGTGCTTTTGGCCCATTCTTTACTTTTATGAAATTTCTGTCTGGGTGGACTCAGGTTAACAGAGTCTATGTTCACAGCTGCTGCTGTGTGGAGACATTTAAAAAAACCCATACCTGCAGGACCTGTGGAACACAAAGTCTCAGGCAGAATGAACAAAGTATTTATTTTTTCTGTCTTCTCACTTTTTTTATTTTATTTTGATCTTCACTCCTTCCCCACCTCTCATCATGCATTCCCTCTAACTGAAGCCAAGACTCCAACTCTGTGATCCCTCCTGTTTTATACCTATCACTGTACTCTTCACCTCCCAGAAAAGCATCCCAACTCACTCCACCCTGTACTTCTGACATACACTCCATTTCCCTAACACCTCCCAAGCCTGCTTTGCATCAGCATCACTGCTCAGTCTTTAGAGAAGAGTACCAGCACCATCCGTCCTAGCAAAGAATACAGGGAACTGCCTCTCACGGTATTCATGGCATCAAGTTGCCACAGGTCAACCAATGAATGGCATCCTGGAAAAAGATAGCTAGATAAATTGTTGGACCAAGCATATTTAATTTATACACCATAATTTTCTTTTATATAAAATGTATTTTTTGTCCTATGCAAAGCAGCTATATAGACTTACATGTCATTTTTTCCTTGTGAATCTGCACCCACGTGCTCCACTTCTGTATGATTACTCTTAATATTTGGACGTTATAATGGACTACTGCTAGAGCCATCTTCTGCTTTGCCTTTTTTCTTTTGTTCTTTCTCAGCAGATTATATTTTATCCATCCTCTGAATTTTAAAACAGAATGAGTAATTTAATATGGCTCCCAACCTGAATGAAGTAAAATCTATAAAACTCTGCAATTTGCTATAAAATACAAAGCAGTCAAGCTCAACWATATAAACTTCTGAATAGAACTGATGTTTGTTATTTATAATTTAAATAAAATATGCATTGATATTTTTCAGTATTCATTCACTCATTTTAACAAAATTTCTACTTGTTCTTAATATTCTACAGTATTGAGCAATAAAAACTTGCTTGCTTCCACCATCATATACTCCTGCTGCTGTCAGCTATACTTTAATGTACAGATCTGTATTTATGGAAGGACATTGAGTGTTTATACAAAATTATTTAAAAGTGCTAGATGCATGCATTTACTTAAGTGCTATTTACATTTTCTTGGCAATACAAATAAAAATTAATATAATAGAATACAAATTCAATTTATATCTTAACAATTTTAATCTTTGGTAAAAATCCCATTTCTCTTCTAAGCTAAGTAATAAATAATTAGATTCAGAACAAAAAATGTATTTCAAATGAAACATATGTCACCGATATATTAAAATACACTATCTCTCCGTATGTGATTTGCTGGAAAGACTACTGAATAAATTAGACTTTACATGACTACTTTCATTTGCCAAAATCTCTCTCATTTCAAATAATAATTAAAAAAAATTCATTTCATATAGTTGGGAGCAATTACAAATGGAACATTCTACTGTTCCAGTCCAACTTCTATGATAATTAAACAAAACTGTTAGCTCAGACAATCTTCAAAATGCTGCTGTGAAGGAAAAAGGAATAATCTTCCATGTCCCTGGTGTATAAGACAAAAAGAAGGAAAAGAAAAAAAAAAAAAGATTTCTCTTGTAGCAAGGAAGACTCAGGTATTAGGAAAATATTTCTAGTAGAAAGAGTTATGAAGTACTGGAATAAACTGCCTGCAGAGATTGTCATGTCTTCAACACCTGTGATTTTTAAGATGACTAAAAACAGCCTAGACAAATGTTCACCAAGGCTAACCACAGTATAGCTTGAAAATCTTCACCTCCCTACCAATCCTGTGATGCTGTGATTCTTAGTAAGGATTTACACCAGTGTTCCTAACAGAGTTGTAGCTCCTATATAATTAGCATTGTATGCTTTTCAAAACAAAATAGCCCAAACTTATCTATCCTAAATGGAGGATCATTAAATTTTGATACACATTTATAACAAAGAAATCAGTGAGCATGTTTGTTTATTGTGATTATGATATTTTAAAACATATCTATGTATTATCCCCATTTTTAAAAGGAGAAGTTGGATTACATAAAGTATGAGTTACCTAATCCCAAGCATAAAGGCAACCAAAGAAAGAGGAGAAGAGAACACAGATCTTTTACTTTCAGACCCAAACGCAAATTATCCTTTTATTCCTGGGTATACTACCATATTCCTGGCAAATAGAGCTGATTAAAGTACAGAAATGTCAAAGGACTTTGTTCAGGTCTGGAACAGGCAGAAACTCAGAACTGACTAGTTTTAACACAGAATAACATTGCTGAAGAAAAATAAAGTCAAATCTAAGTTTCTAATCTATCTTCACGTTGTTCTATTAAAATGAAAAATTTTTGCTCCCCCAAAGGAACTACATAAATATTGCTTTGGTAAAAGATTTTTCCAAAGATGTTCCTGAGATATATGTAAAATGCATATACTTACCCAAAACACAGCTTCATTAAGTTTCTGCTGTAAAAGTTCCATGCTTTGGCACATAATTCTTCAGTCATCTAAACAAATAATTTATGACATTAGTACACAAAACAGTGCCGTATTATGAATATTTAAAAATCAGACAAAAATTTGAAATCTTGTACTTTCCATATTGATTGGTGCAAATTAAAGTATCTATTTTAATGTTCCAAGTATAATTTTCTGTGTATAGTTAGAAGTACTTTGCTACCAAATTACACCTCTCTTTTTACACACAGAAGTTAAAGGAAAAGCTAAATTAGCACATGAAACAGAACTAATATGTGTACTTGAGGGAAAGCTCAATAACTGAAATCCTTTCATCCAACTCATTCATGAGTCTTTCATCCCTCATATCCACTCTTTTATTGATCAGCTGTATCCAGCAATGAAGCATATTAAACATATATTTTAGTTACTCTCTGCAAAAATCTTTTCATGACCCATTGCTATGTAAACCATTTACCACATGATTCTAACTCACTGGTATTTTAATACTTCTGGTTGAACTTCTACAAAATCAAAATTGTGTAAGACTACGGGCTAAGAATATCCCTGTAAAAGAAAATACTGCAAATAGCAATTGGGCCTCAGAAAATACTATTTTTATCTCATTTATTGTTCTCATTTTTAACTCATTTATTGTGTAAGAAAATCTATGAGAGGATTTGATCACAACACGTTTGTATATTTATACATATACTGTATATGTATACATTCCGCTTTTAGACTGATTAATATAATATTTCAGTGGTTGGTGAAAGAGGAAACAGCTAAAATGAAATTGCAGTGAACTCACAGTACAGATGTACTAAGAGAAGACAAAACTGAGTACAGTTATACAGAGGTAACTAAGAGAAAAATCTGGTCACGCTGCATGTCAACTTACTGACTAAATTGCTTAGACTGCTTCCTTGCATGGTCATACAGCAACTTTCTCCTTCTCTGAATGTTTTAAAATTACAGTTTTTCTTCTCTACAGGTGACTTTTTTAATTCAGTAAAACCAACATGTTTACCTCCTTATTGCTTTATGTACAGTAATACTGCATTTAACTGTAACTATTAATTGTTAGCATTGATAGCACTTTCCAAGATTTATCAGTTCAAGTGTAATTTTAGGAATCAGCCTAAGTAAAACTAAATAATGCATAGAAAAAACATGCTATTGAAACTAGATTCATATTTATGTGGAATTCTCTTTAAAATTATGACCAAATATGAAACAGGAACTACTTGTTCCCTACCATACGCCTAGATGCTATGCTCACCTCTGATGACATTAGTTTTTGAATACAAATCAGTATCAAAAGAAAGAAATGCAAAGTATCACATTCCTCGCATTAGCTATAGAAGAGTAACATGAGAAAACTTAAAAACAGAATATGAGTATTCCGTATTAGAAGATTTGTTCACAGCACAGAGTTAATCCAAATGTTCAATGATTTTTACCAGTTGTTCACCGTCTAGTCCAAAAACAGTGTTCAGGTAAGTTTCAGACATCCTCCTTAATTTTGGATGTAAAGACAGATCAATACACATATACCTTTAAAGGAGAAGTAAAATATATTAACCATATTAGTATCCCCAAAAGAAAATGCATCTTTTCTCTGTACCTAATAGATTATAGTTACATTTTATGGTATTATAATGTTATTATTAAAAGATTAAGACCTATATCACTTTCATTACAAATACCTATAGCAGCCTTTTTTTAAAATGTGTTTACAAAATATGAAAACAAATTATCATGTTTTGTCGCTACTCTTAGAGCTATGTTGAAATACTGTGTACATCAGAGCTTAATACATTCCATGTAATATCTATCGGACATTTCCTATCAGATTATACTACTTCATTTCTCATCTATTGACTGAACACCCATTTCAAATTTTCAGTAGTTGGAGCAATGTTTCCTGCTGTTGCAGATAGGCCATGCCATGTCTAAGTAGGCAAACTGTTTTGTTTTCATTAAAAAAAGAGAAGACACACTGCAAGAGCCAAATAAATCAAAAAAGACTATGCTGCATTATGCTTCCATGAAAAATATGGAAATAAAAAGTATTTACCAGAGACCCAAAATTAAAAGAGAAATCAAGTCAGTTTTCAACTTCTAGGAAAGACATCATAAATAATGTAAAGTAAACAATAAAACCTCATCGTTATGGTTCAGGCTGTTGGTGCACCCTGTGATATGAGGCATTGTGTTACCTCACGGAGAACCCCAGGGAAAGGACACAATAAAGGCACAAATCTGCATCACCCACTGTAATGATTTTACCTGCTACCACAATGTACCTAAGTCAGTCTATGACTGCATGCAGAGTGGTTGGGGGTCCAGACAACTCCTGAGATCTCCGCTAGAGTGGGCTCAAAGATTAAGGATTTATTATCCACCTCCTACTGAAAACTTCAACCAGAAGTGACAATTGCACAGAATACAAAACGAGGTAAGTACCTCCCTGGCTAGCCCTTTGAAATTACAGCTTCTTCACATTGCGAAAGATGCCTATTTTCCTAGCATTAACCACGACTTTGTCCATATTCCCTTACCTCTTTTTTCCAGCTCTCATTCTCTAAGTTTTTCTAGCTCCTGTCTAAATAGATCAGCAGCATCTTTTGGTGTCAGTGTTAATCCAGTGATGAATACTGCAATTTTCTGACAATGATGAGGCATTTTACAGAACTCAGTATCTCAACAGAACAGTCCCTTACTAAAAAGTTGTATCAGTGACAGCACACCTACTTAACCTGAACTTTAAAAAATTATAGTGTATAGACCTTAACCTGAACTCTAAAAAATTATATTGTATAGACTTTACRTGTAACACAGAATTTAATTCATATTGAATTAACACTTTCCAATTCCTTCCTGTACAAAGCTCTTTCACTCCCCAGCAGAGTTTTTGCCTCCAGGCATCCTTATTRTTATGAAATTTTGTTCACCTTTTTTCTTATCTTCTTATTCCCTTACACTACAATGGCAGTAGATGTTCTTCTCAATATTTAAAGTTTTCTTGCAGCTTAGTCCTGATGATATTCTAAAACATCAGGTTTGATCATTGCACAGCTGTGACACCTACAAATAAACTGCATTCTTGGATGAAGTCCAGCGAGTAAAAAAAGAGGGTACTCCATCTTCTTAGGGATTCATGTCAATGCAAATACCACTATAGCTTGTTGCTCTTCCCTCTGCACCAACTGAAGTTTTTTTTCCAGATATTCAAGACCTTCAATGGACCAGAATTTATAAACCTCAAAGATGGCATATTTACAAAACACAGCTTTTCTTGAAACACACCTGAACCATGAAATTACTTAATTATATGTGCAAGTTAAAGCAGGAGGGGAAGTAATTTTCACAGGAGCTGCACCAACAGTAATGAACATGCCTCAAAAAAAGGTAAGAACATAYGATCTCACAATATTCAAAACTAATGCAAAACTCTGCATCTTGTTTTCTGCACAGTAAGCTAAGAATACACATACACACTTTCTCTCTTTTGTCAGGTTCAGACTAACTATAAATTAATTGAGGGCTTTTTTTCTAACAGTGGGCAAAAAGCACTAACAAGTCTGGGAAAAAGCACTTGCTGTGAGACATATTTTTAAAAATTCAGATGGCATTTTTGACCTATAGAAATTGCACATATTTTAGAGACAAAAGCCTGCTCCCATTTAAGTCAATCACAATATTTTCTAAGATTCCAGTGTAAACAGAACTAAATCCTTAATCTTTTTTATCTCATGCTGTGATGACTTCAAAGGGTGAAAGAACACACAGAGAAGAGAAAAAATGAGAAATACTACAATTAATGATTCAGTGCTCGAAGGCCACATCCCTGGTTCATATAGGTAAATATACYGTGGACAGCAATGAAGTTATAACAAGTAACACTACCTCAGTTTTGATTACCACAAAAATAAAGGTTTAATATATTAACTAAACAAAGACCATTAAGTAGAGCTTATATTCATTAGACATTCTGTAGACAAAAAAAAAAAAAACCATAGATTCCAAAAGAAAAATATTTTCTATATCTTTAAAAGATACCATCTTACTGTATTTGCAATATCATATGCCATTAATATTTGCAAAAAAAGCAATATTAACATTTAACTTGCAGTCTACACAGTAGATGCTGTGCCATTAGCATGTTCTAAAAGTCCAAGTTCAGTATTATAAACCACATAGCGCACATACAAACATTTAGTATGTACCATAAGACAGCATCTAATCCCTTTTCCATTATTTCTCTGAGCTTTTCTTCTAAAAATGTAAGTGGATCTTCTGGACGAATAACAATTACACTACAAAGCAGCACCTGCAAAAAGAAACTGCAAATTAATGCCTTTGTGTTAACAGCAAAGTAGCATCTAGATATGAAACTGTTAAAATAAACACAAATTTACCAGCATCTTTTAAAATATTGTTAAATAGCGGCATTTCTTTTTATCACTTACCTTCCCTTTCATTCTATTTTTAAAGGTAGTATTGCATGTATCAGCATATTTCAATTGCTAGACTTCAAAGCACTGGGTTTAGGATAGTAATAAAATATGTGGTATTTCTTTAACAATTCCTACTAAGAATGTCATTGCTTTTAATGTGCATTAAAGAAAGAATATACAGAAGATTGGATAATTTTATTTACTTAATGAAAACCAGAATTTAAAACAAGAGAAATCCTGTGTAGTAAAGAGTATGTTGAATGGGAAGCATGACCAGAAATTGATCTTGTATTGAAAACAAAATGCAGTTTAAAAAAATATTTGCTTTTCAGGATTGAGTTATCACACTACTTTGCATTATCTTTTAGTAATAATGCACAATAAACAATGAACCATTTTTCTCATTTGTCCTTTAGCTGTCTTCACCTAAAGGACATAGATCATTATTTTTGGATTGTGAGCTCACATACAGCAAGAATGTCCAAAGTATATTGTAAGAGTATATGGGCAAATTGCAGTTATTTAAGTGAATATTTAATCAAAACTATAAACTAGAAGTTTTTGTGCCTGGTAAAAATTTCAAAACATGACTGTGTATCTTTAACTAGACATTAATCTACATTAATGCAAAAGATGCTGTCCAGGGACACGCTTTTTTGTTTATATTTCCCTCTGTCTGTTATAAAGAAACTAGCTTTTATTAGTTATCACAAAAACAACATCTGAGTTTTCAGATTTTCTTCCAGCCCTGACACTTTGAGAACTGTTTTTCTTCACCTCTGCCCACTTTTCACTATCAGCACTCTCCATGGTGCAGTTGGATGGTACACATTTAAATTTTGCCATTCAGAGTCTGCTCTAGCCTCTATAAGCTCATCACCAAAATTCTGACTGTGCAATCTCACCATCCACTTTACTTTTCCCAAACCATGGCCTTTCACCTATGCACTCAGTGGGTAGAAATACTTTCTTCATTTTCTAACATCCGTATTGGTTCTGACTTATTATTACTTTAATACAACTGACCTATATAAATAGAAAACTAAATCTTAAAACCATGAAATATCTGAAGCAACTGCTACATGTTTGATGGATCGAGACAATACAAGAATATAATGGTTTACTCACTGTACAAACTCAAATGATGCAATACTAGCTTCCCTTCAAGACATGGCCTCCTGCTATCATTAAATTAATGTGGAGCATGTGCTTGCATCCTTTTCAGGAAGCATGGTGGCAGCACAAGGGAAAAGAGGAAGGCTCTAAATCAAAACCATGCTATGGATATAGAGCAAAAGCCATGCACAACATAGAGGCAAGAAAAGGCACCCTGCCAAGTGGGCCCTCATTCTGTAGAGGCAGAGAGCAGGGCAGGCAGGTAGAGGGAGCAGCCTGGGAACTTCTGCATGCTAGAGGCGCCTTCCACATGCTAATCAGAATACTATGTAGAAACAGAATCAGACAATAATGTAAATTGGAAGGGGTCTCAGAAGGTTGTTGAACAGAAGTTGTGGATGCCCCATCACTGGAAGTGATCAAAGTCAGGCTGGACAGGACTTTGAGCAACCTGATCTAGTGAAAGATGCCCATGGCAGGGTGGTTGGACTAGACGATCTTTGAAGGTTCCTTCCGACCCAAACCGTTCTTTGATTCCATGATTCCATGATTCTAAGTTAAGACCAATAAGAAAAGGCAAAGAAAAACATTTCTTTATGTGCAGACACAACGAAAGGCAACTGTCTTCAGTTTAGACACCTTGAATATTTATAACACTAACACACTGACTCCAACCTTGGCATCTCTTCAATCTTCTTAACAAAAATGTAATTTGCAAGGTATATCTTGATAGTTGACTATATTAAGAAAATATTATAACTCCATCACTTATCACTTTAATTAATGAAAAATAATATCATTTTAAATAATATACAGGCAGTTAAATGGCTTTCATCACAAATTTTCCTACAGATAGATTTCCCAAAGCCAATCCCAACGTTGGTCGGCTACTCCCTCTGCTGGATTAAGCCAGTAGGTGTCTACCATATGAATGTCATTCTTCATTATTTCAAGTTTTGTTTACTGTTTACCTTTTTGTTTTTTCCTTTTTCAAACAAATATAAACAACTTTTTTTTCCCTTTGGATGTTCTGAAAGGTCTCCAACACAGGAAATCCAAACTATCCAACCATATACCGGAGTGCAAGGCCTCTGTTTAACAGTTGAGAATTCCTTTATAAAACTTAAATAAGGAAGGAATTGTAACACCTGGTCTTGCAATCCTCATTCAGGTACCCTTCAGTGATGCTTGGGCCAGGCGTAAAACCAAAAACAATTAAGCTGAATCTGTACAAGCCTGGCTATTTCTATTAGACTAAGACTCTCAACAATCTGAAAGTGTCTATCAACAATTTTTCTCAACCTATAAATTTTATTTATTCATAACATTAAACAACTAAAAGTATACTCATACATCAAATGATCATTAGTCACATATCATCACAAACCCCAGCTAACCAACTACCAAACAAGTATTTAAAAAAAAAAAAAAAAAAAAATCAACAAAACTGCTACAGTGCAACTAAGTTATCAGGCTAGAATTAAATATTTAGGTCAGTTTTTATATGAACTGCTTCTATTCATCAATCTGAAAAAGCTCATCTGTTGTTTAAAAGTTCACAAAGGAGAAGTCCTAAAATTGTGCAGCATTCAGTTTAAAGCTCAGTAATGGAAGAACCATTTTTAGCCTCCCTTCCTGTGTACATTTAGCAACTGCTAAAAATACATTCATACCTACATATATGTATTCTTATTCCTTATTCATGTGTGAAAGAGAGCTATTGAGAATCAGCATATTCATCATCTGAATAAAATAAAATATTTGATACTGATATCCAACAAGTTTTACAAACTCTTCAGCTGTAACATTTTTTTGTCATTGAAATTACCTCAGTACACAGAGCAATAGTTTTGTTGATGTTAACAGACATTTTCTAAACAGTAACTTCCATTTATTTCCAACACCAAATAGACAGCATGACTGGGTGGCACAGATGATGACTATCAGCTGTGCCTTAGAAAATATTCCCTAAGAGGACGAAGAAACATCCATGTCTTGTCTACAAAGTTTCCAAAGCAAAAAGTTTCAAGATCTAAGTTCTATGCCTCAAAAATCAGGTAATCTAAACACAACATATTCATTTTTACCAAAAATTCTTAATAGTGATAAATTTTCATCATTTTCTCTTACTCCTAGTCCTGGACAAATCAATACAGCATCTACCCAATAGTAATTTATTAGAGATATAACAAGCTTTAAATCTAATGATTCTCCCAAACCCCATAAGCTATCCAGAATCAGTAGATGCCATTGGGTGTAGTTTTGTTAACAACTCCTGTTGTTTTCTTGCAAACCCTCATAATGTGCAGTGCTTTTCCAGAAGCACCTACTAAAATCAAGAGACTGTATGTTTTCCTGTTGAACATCAAAAAATGAACTAAACAGGGTCCACAAAGACTCTCTTTTCTGTGAAGCTTGGATAAAAGCCCTTGACCATGGTTGGTTTTGATGTGTTGTGACTACTGCCTTTCCCTGCTCACCAATAATGATCTTACTGTGTCTTTGTGTATTTCATGCCCATTTGTGTTTCTTATGTCCATTTGCTGACTCACCGTCAGCTTATAAGGCACTTGGGCACAGAACATCTTTTGATAAATGTACAGTACCTAGCACAACATAATATCCTGAGTCATTACCTAGGTTTCTAAGCATTATGATGATAATGACTATTACAAGAAGTAGTATGAGATCAATATACAAAAAAAATTTACCAAGAAAGATACGAATTTTGTTATCTTGATTTGTTGCTACAAATGTGTTATTTCCCAGCCTCATACTTCCAGTGCTGAAGATGTGCTGTTCACTGAATATTCAAATTACATTACCATTTGTACATTTTAGCTATTCCATAACATCTTGCTTAAGTGTCAATGTGGTGTTATAAATACAAAACATTATTGTTTCATGTCTACCTGCAATAAGAGACTACACCCTAAAACCAGATGCACTTTGCAAAGACAGTAAAAGCCTGCCATCCCCAGGAGGAGTTCTAGCAAGGTGGGCACCAGCCCAAAGCAGCCAATTAACAGTGATAACAAAACTGATGCAAAACTGTGACAAAACGGTTGTCAACTTTGTCTCTTCTGGATATCCAGAAAAGCTGCTGCTATTCCCGTGAGGGGAAGAGGAGGAAAAGAGGAGGGTGTGCAAAACACATCATGAGGCCAGGACTGGCCATGAGCTTCAGCCTTCCACTAACCCAGAGTAGAAAGCTCGGATTCTCTCAAAGGCTTCTCTCTTCCAGACATAACCCCATTCCTCTTCCTACCACTTTAGCCATTTACCCTTCATGGCAAAATTCATTTGGGTCATACAGCAGAAAAATCTTAAGCCAGCTCTGCATCCATATTTAATTTTAACATTGTAAGAATACAGCTACTAAAAACAGTGAAAGTCGTCATATGCATAGTGTTTGCAGGATTACAGTTTGCCTGACTTTTTATGGATACTGTTTAAAAGTAAATCTGGATGAGAACTGAAAGAGAGAAACCCGGACAGGAATGAAAGACTCAGACGCAGCAGGGAATCCCAAATTATTTGGACACGATTATTTGGACTCCAACTGTGTTTGGACCACGTCCAAACCACAACCCAATCACAAAAAGACTAAAGCAAATGGCCATTTTAGAACTCTATATCCTTAATTTTAAGAACATGTGTATAAATGTTCATAGGTCTCGGCTTAGCTTTGATGTTCCTTAATACAGGGACCAGTATCACCTCATTTATCTTCACACCAAGCATGCTGTAACTTCATAAAGAAATTAAAATGTAATAAAATGAAATAAGAAATATGGCTAGATATCAGCAAGCACCAACCTCTAAGAAAGAAGAAAAAAATGATAAAAAGATCTTACACAGGCTAATTTTTAACTGGTTTTCTTTTAAGAAACTCCCTTTAATCTTAACCTTCATTCTTTCATTTTTAGTTTATTAACTTAATGCCACTGTTGCTATAAAGTTATAAATTACTTTTGCTTGGAAATGTAAATACAAGCTATTTTTGAAGTGCTGAATCAAGAAATACTCCTCACGCAGATACATCTTATCTTTTGTTTTTCTGTGCTTAAAAAGACAGAGAATGATCAAGACAGGCTCTCAGGAGAGGTACTCAGTCTGCGTGGCAGTGCTGCTCTATAATTATGCTGATTGGCTCAAGATTTCTTTATTAATGTTTCCATGGAAATTCTGACTCTAAAAGCTGCTTGCAAATGGGGCCTATTTTTGGTAGCTTAAAAGTATCAGGATCTCTTAAACTTGTATTTGTGCACTGTGCCTTTGTTTCAAGGAAACTGAGAAACAGCTGCTGGAGATTTTGAAACGGGCAGAGGCGAATGTGACAAACAGGGAGGAAACTAAAGAAATAAAGAGAATCAGGTAAGAATCCTAACAGCAAACCCACCAACTCTGTTCCCCCCCAGTCCTTCATGTTGTGACAAACAGTTTTACTCTCTAACATTCATGGAAGTTTGTTTACTCCTGGGCCAATAACTATCCAATGCACCACTATCTGAAATGTGGCCCACCGCCATCTTTCCCTTTGACAGGCCATTAAAAACTACCGATGGTAGCCGCAGCGCTCACGAAGGAGGGAAGTATCCAGCTGAAATCTAGAGGTACTTTCGGCAATTGAAACTGAGGAACTTAAGCAAACCTAGGGAAGGTGCCAGGGCAGTTCACTGCGTTTGCCTTCATTTCAGTCATCGTGAGTTTAAGTAAGGGTTAAGAAGAATTACCTTGTTCCATCTTGTTTCTATTCTCAAAGTTTTCATAAATTGTTTGAAGCAAGCTATTAACCAAAGGTGAAGAACAAGAACATGCCCCACAGCAGCAGAGCGCAGCGTCAGGGGTGTGAAACACCCTGGCCAACGCCGAGGGACCCAACGAGCCGGTACCGGGGCGCTGCCGAGGGGTAAGGGGGGGATCGCCTCCCTCCCGCGGATGCTACCGGGGGAGGTTGTGGGCCCACCGGCTCCAGCGGGGACCAGGCTGCCGACCAGCGAGGACGACCGGCCGGGTGCTGGAGGGCCAGGGGCGGATGAGAGGACTGCCTCCCCCGCGGGGCGACGTGCCCCCCCGCAGGGGCCGCCATGGCGCACGTCGACCCCGCCGCACTCAGGGCGTCCCTTCCCCCTTCCCCCTTCCCCCCCCCCCCCGCCAGCGGCGGCGCCTGCGCAGAAAGCGGGGGCGAGGGCCTAGGGGAGGCGGTGGCAGGGGGTCTGGGGCCGCAGGGAGGTGGCCGTTCCCCGCTGCTGGCTATAGCGGGGGACGGCGATGCGCCAGCCGCCTGCCTCGGCGGGGTCTGCCGCCGTTACCTCGTAGACGTCGAGGAGGTTGTGGCGGCTGAAGTAAGCTCGGAGCTCGGGGCTCGCGGTCCTGAGGGACGCCATGGCGGCGCCGGGCCCAGCTGCGGCGGCGGTCGCCTAGCAACGGGCCCGCGGCCTGGAGCTGCTCGGGCCGCGGTGCCCTGCGGTCCTGCAGCCGCCGTCCGCCAGCGGCGCACCTGCAGCCGGCTGGGACAGGCACCCTGTCCCTGCTCCACAGCTGCGCACCCGCGTCCACCCCAGCCTGCTCCCCGCGCCCCCATCGAGTGGGGCAAGGAGTGGCAGAAAGGCTTTCACGTCCTGAGAGGCAGGGAGAAGAGTACCTAGCAGTTACCACGCTGAGTGGTCCCAGAGAGCCCCTCCAGCCCTGCACCACCAGGATTGCCTTGCCAATGCTTTGGCTCTCCACCCTAGCCTGGTTTTCAGCCGAGCTGAGCGCTACCGGTGTTTCCCGCCGCTGCCAGTGTGCACCACGGGGGCCCAGCACGTTTGCAGCCGTTAGCTGTCCGAAGGGCAGCAGCTAAGATGGCAGCTGAGAAGCCGTGGCCTTGCGTTAGTATTTAAAGCCGACAAGCGCAGACAGCACTAGCAGGGTAAGGATTTGGCCAGCAGGTGTACATATCCCCGAAGCAAATGTTCTCAGCATATGTATTTTTAATGCATTGCTGTATTTTGTTAAAACTTCAAATAGATTGTTTAGGAGGGTTGTGTGGTCTAACTAATGTCTTTATAAATAGCTTAGTAGCTATAAAAAGTGCATTTTCATGTTCCTCCCAGGTACCTGGCTGCAGCAGCCTTCCCAAAGGGGAAGCCCGTTTCGGTACGTGGTGCAGGGGTCAGACTGCCTTGGGGGCCGGGGTTATTTTTTCCTTTAAAACAAAAGCTGCATCGCATCGTCGCTACGTGGATTTGCGCCTCGCTGCAGCCCGGCAGGCTGAGGCTCCCCCTCGCACCACGCACTACACTATCGGATCTGCACCCCGGGAGTCCCCCGGCAGGGCAGAGCCGCGGGCCCCCGGGCCCGGCTGCCGCAGGGAAGGGGGGCCGGGGCTGAGCCGCGCCGGATGGGGCGGTGGCTTACGCGGGCGCGGCGGCCGGGGGAAATGGTGGAGCCGCGGGGGACGGCGGTGAGAGCGGCGGCGATCGTGCTCGGGGCGGGCGCCTGCTACTGCCTGTGGCGGCTGGCGGCGGGCGGCCGGCGGGGGCAGCGG
>JAYKAV010003310.1:1289163-1333712 GCA_035582835.1 Phoebastria nigripes | reverse complement strand
GGCCGGGCCTCCGCTGTGCCGGTGAGCGCGGAGGAGGCCCCGCGCAGCCGTGGCGGGGCCCGGGCGGGGTTACAGCCCCCGCCGGGCCGCTGCCCGCGCCTCTGGAGCGCGGCTCCGGGCCGCTGCCCGCCTGTGGCCTCGGAGGCACATCTGCTCCCGGTGTGAGGGGGTGCCACTGTACTGCTTATCGGCCCGCTCGTCGCCATGCGACGTTTTTAAAGGACTCTAGAGCATGTCTGATTTAAAAAAAAAAAAAAAATAGGCTTTTTTAAAGTCCCCTAAAGCGTATGTCCAATCACTGTATTTACTTAATGGGTTGATTTGCTGTTCTGTTATTAAAGTTATTTGTGTTCCCCCTATAATTCAAAGCTAAAGTGTTTAGATGAGGATGAGATGAGGATAAACGATTTTGTTTTTCAAGC
Source organism: Phoebastria nigripes (assembly GCA_035582835.1). Taxonomy (NCBI): domain Eukaryota; kingdom Metazoa; phylum Chordata; class Aves; order Procellariiformes; family Diomedeidae; genus Phoebastria; species Phoebastria nigripes. The sequence goes on along the minus strand of JAYKAV010003310.1, from coordinate 1,333,290 downwards.
TAGCCTAGATTGTCATAATTAACTTTGACCTCTTTTTTATTTTCCCCAAAGAATACTCTGGTGTCTGCCTGGTGAGGTGGTGGCAGCAAATATGTGGAATTATAAAGGACTGGTTAGCTTCTCAAAAGTCATCTTGAGTCATCTATGACTAGTCCAGTAGTCATAGATCGGGTCTTCAGGCTATTCAGCTAGCTAAATAGTTCTGCCTCCAACCTGGCTGAAAATGGTCTTTGATGGCATTTGTGTCACCCTTTTATGAAAGCCAGGTGCTCCATAACATCATTCTGACTCAGAAACAGCCTTCCTCAGTTGGACAAGTGACACCATTCTTAACATTGTGGCTGTTACTTTGTCAAAGGACCTCAGGGTACTAGCAAAATGTCATTATCATAATTACTGGAAGCAGTAGTCTGCGAGTCGGAAGTTTTATTTTCTTTTCCTACAGCGTCCAGACAGATTTCCACATTTCATTTCAGGCAACACAAGGAAAAAAAATTACCATGTTTGGTGAATATTCCTAATAATTTTGAAGGGGAGGTTTGCTGTTGGTTAACCAAATAGTAACAAACCTCAGGCTCTTACTATGTATTCCTTTTATTTTCTACTTCGAAAAGAGGTAGTCAGAGGACTCAGGACAAAGGACAGGAGTCCGGCTGTTGTAAAACACAATCTTTTTGCCATGATATGATGGTTGGGTACAATCAAACTTAGAACAACGTGTCCTACAACTGAGAGCTAAACCTGAGCTTTGTAAAGAAACATTAAGTGGTAACTAAGTGAAATGTCTCAAACTTGGTATCGAGTATTTCATTTGTAAACAGTGACAGACAACAGTCCTCCAGTGTCAACCCATACCATGGATGCGGATGCTCTACAGAAACTTATTCATTTGCTCCAGGCCACAGATGATCCATTAATGCAAGAGCAAGCTTTAATCACTCTCAGCAACAGTGCTGCCTTCTCTGTAAATCAAGTAAGTATTGTTCTGCAGAAAACAACAGCATTTCAATACCAGTCAGTATGGAAGATGAGAGGTGCTGTTTTGCTGAAGAGTGACACAGGACTGAGAGCTACGATAGCTTGTGTTCTAAAATCCATTTTATGTCTATGCTTTAATTTCTGCTAGCCCAAATAATATAATTTACCAGCTTCACAAAATTAATCTAAGCTTAATGTTTGTACAACTTAAAGTCTGTACAGAGTTCTATATTTTCAAAGTGCTGTAAATATCTTTATATCTTTTGTTGCTTACAGTTATGTAATGTTAATGAAAGGGTTGAATTGGAGAAGGGTTAAATACTTTCAGGATCAGATCTGAAATTTACTGAGATAATTTAATTTTTTATCTTTACAAAGTTGTATACCATTTACATCTTAGCAACTTTCCAACTATCCAGGTCTCTTTGAATCAATGGAAAATATGATGCAGAAAAACTTTGAGCTGGATGCAGATTTTCATGCCTGTGTAAAGGTTTAACCTCCAGGGTCTCACCCTTCTTTTTTTCTTTTTTTTTTTTTTTTTTTTTTTCCTTTTTTTTTGGTATTTTTTACAGTTTTTTATTCTGGCTTCTCAAAACTATTTTCTTAATATAAATCTCTCAGAACAGAATGTAACTGAATCCCAAGGCCCATTGGCCCATTTTTCATTTTCTTGAAAACTCTACATGTTTTTTTTTGTTGATGGTTAGAGTCTACGTATCAAGTGTAATGGAAAAGAAAGATAAAGTTTTAGAACTTCTACTCATAATAATATAAAGCTGCATCTTGAAAGTCTGTTCTGTTCAGTGAGGACTTTTAGGTACTGTGACCTGGCTCAGCTATTCTATAAACTCGCTATGCAATAATTGCCTTTGATTCTTTATAATCTAAAATGCTTTAAGCATGCCTTGCAGGCCAAATTTTAAAAGTAAAGGTGTTGTGCCATTGTCAAATAATGTCAAATAATACTTTGGCCATAAGCAGGACCAAATTCTTTAATTTCAATGGAAGCAATAAAGCAATATCTGCTAACACACTCTCTTTGAACAGAGTAGTCTATTCTGGAAGTCTTCATTCTCACATTCCATTTGCATTAAAATGGAAACTTTGAGGAAAGCCTTCAGCATTTAATTTAATTTTTTAATAATCTTATTAAATATTTGTTTTATATTTCAGGATATAATCCGAAGTTTGGATGGCCTTTCTATTATTGGAGGGATGCTCTCAGATTGCGTTCCCAAAGTTAAAGAAAAAGCCCTAAATGCACTTAATAATTTGAGTATGAATATTAAAAATCAGGAAGAGATACAGGTAAGTTTCTTAAAGGGAAAAATCAAAGTAATTGAGACACAGGACCTTCAGCATATTTGTTAAATACAAGCCAGGATGCCAAAATGTTTTCATGTTAGACATAGGAGTCAGCAGAGCTGCATGATCTGTGCATCCCAAGGCCAAAAGGATAACTTAAAAATGCACTGCATCACTGGCACTTACTTTTTTTAAGACAGTTAGGAACTACGCAGTTTGTGTTCGGCTTTCACCAAATGCTATTAAACAGAGATTGTGCTGATAAGTTTATAGTGAAATTATGTGAGGTGAGATGATTTCCAAACTTGTCTAGAACATCAGCAGTGGTTGTTTAATAGGATGGATTGCAGACTGAACTTAGCATGACTCCTTTAGGCAAGGGAGAAGAAAACAGTAATTGATCCCCTGGTTTTGTATAAGACCAATTTTTCAGGGTGATACTTTCATCTTAAAAGAACAGTGTGTAATAATGACAACAAGTCCTGCTGGTAAATGTAGTAGATGGTATGGATGTGAAAGGACCAACCATCAAAAAAGCATCCACTTTTGATATTATCAGATTAATCAATAGATCAAGAAGTGTCCAAGCAGTGAGCTGATGCAGATTTGAAGATTTTTACTATTTTTTTCATTAGCTTGATAAAAAGGTAGTTTGACTATACGTGGTAGTTTGCAGCATCTTTAGCGCTGAGCAACATTTTTTGAAGTAGCGCTTGCCAACAGCAAATATCTATATAGGCATATAGGTAGAAAACAACTCCTTTGGTAAAGGCAAAGTAATTTTTTTCTTAGTTAGGACTCCGATTTGTTGTATACTGTCATCAAGAAGAAAATTTGGTAAAAAGTAGTTGTTAATGTCAGTTGTCATCACTGTTCTGAGGAGTACTCCAGTGAATGGGCCACATGGTTCGAAGAAAGGGTTTCATTCCAAGACTTGTCCTTAGCTTGTTCTCAACATGTAAGAAGACGKTAGTTGCTGTAAGTGATTTTGAAATAACTCCTTAAAGCAAACGTGCCACTTCTGAGATGGAGTCAAAGCAATTTGGGTTTTCAGGGCGTAATGTCTGCTTCTATCATGCCAATAGAATGTTTGAATATATTCAAAACAAAACAAAAAAGTACTTGTTTCCAAGAACCTTGATCAGGTTATGTATTCAGCCAGCAGTGTTCAAGAGGTATTTACGCTACTGTGGCTAGGCCACTGATACTATCTGTGAATAGAAAATCTGCTCGTATCAAAAAAATGTCTTCCCTCTCTACCTCCTTCCCTTTTTCCCCAGGTATATATTACACAAGTTTGTAGGAACGTTGAGTCAGCTCCCTTGAACTCTGATCTGCAGCTAGCTGGACTAAGATTGTTGACAAATATGTCTGTTACCAGTGACTACCACCATAAGATGATAAACTCAATTCCATGCTTTCTTCGTTTGCTTTCAGAAGGAACTGAAAGGACACAGGTACTGGGTAGTGTATTGTTACAAACCATTTATGAAGCTGCTTTACTTGCCTCCTTTTTACTGTTTTTGTAAAATGGTTTAGACTGTGCTTAGAAAATCAAATATTCATTAATGATAGCAGATAGTATGTAAAATCCATAAAATATGGATCTATATTACTTTCTCAATGTAAATTCAGGAAGAGGGGAGGAAGGGAATCTTGATAGTGGAACCGTTGGGCTAGAGCTCTACCAAACCAGTGCTGTGTGCACTGCTATTGTCCTACGCCTTTGCTATAGCAACTCCAGAATTCTCTTCTGCTCACTAAACATTGCTACTGCATCACAGAGCAAGGAGAATCTGCATGTGAAAGGCTTCACTGGTGCATGAATCTCTGTAGGGAAACATGCAAGCCGCGATAGCCTGAGTTATAGATTTCTGTTCCCTTACGCTTATTACATCTCTTGCAACCCTAGTGACTGCAATGGGAAATTGTGCTTATTTGTGAATTATTGTAATAGTAAAAGAAGATAGAAGCTTCAAATAGGGACCAAATTCAGTGTTTATTCAAGATGACACAGTGCCATCAATATCAGTCTACTCAGTTGCTCTATCAGATCAAAACTAGTTTTCCAAAACACAAATTTCCCCTAAACTTAGCAGACCTATTTTACTTAAGTACAATAAATAGCATTTGGTCTTTTCCTAGTGTTTACTTAAAAGATTAGTGTCACAAGGTCCAGGAAAGTACAAAGGTGTATTTCTATATGCTTCTGATCACATTTTAAATACAGTACTTAACCATCCTCTGTATATTTTTAAAATATTACGTATTTTGCCTACTGCAAGTTGTGTATAGATCTTGCCTTATTTTGATGTTTAAGGCAAACTGAATTTGCTTCTAAAATAYCTATACTTAGTACATACATGCTAGTGACTCTATAAGCTGTTTTTTTTCTATACCAAAGACTGAAGTGCACAACTCAAGATGTTAGTTGATCCATTCTACCTTTTCCTCTTCAAGTCAACACTGACATTATTGATGCCCATTACTGCTGTACTTACTGTTTTTGGAGCTTGCAATGAACTTGTATGTTCCTCATTTCAGATTCAAGTTTTGAAAGTACTTGTGAACTTATCTGCAAACCCAGCCATGACAAGACATCTTCTCAGAGCTCAAGTAAGGTTCTTGCTATTTCATTATATTTTTAGCATTTATACATGTGTACATATGGATATGTGCATGCATTAGAAGAATTTTACTGTGTTAGAAATATATATGCAACTCCAGAGTAAAATTCTAGGCAGTACCTGGTTAAAATTAGGAACTAGAAGTGGACATTCTTTCACAGGCTAGCTTTCTTCCAGAGTGTAGTGTAATACAGATACCATACTTGCAGAGGGAGAGTCACAGGGCCTATGCACTTGAAGACAGTTGGTCATACTTCCTGTGTACCATTCCAAATAATCAGTGACAACTTGCAGAAGCCTGTTTTCACTTACCCTTTCCACCAAAGGGGTAGTACCATGAACTTTTGTATGCAATATATAAAGGTACCCTGGTAAGTTTCAAAAACCTCATTTCCAGACATGCAGCCAGTATATAGATGGAGGACCAGGTACAAACATCAAATACAACCCAGAACTGTAAGTGATCCTTCTCAACAGCTGTTTCTATAGGTAACATACTGTACCTAAGACAACCAAATTCCACTGAAATCCCCACCCCTTTACTCAAATGCAGCCATAAAACTGTTGTCTCTAAGCGCTGTAAGTGAACTTTCCCTGTGCATTTACTTCACGGAGAACATTATCTGACATTTGCTACTGATGGCCTTGGCATACAGGTTTATTTCAGTTACATCCTTTCCTCTCATCAAAACAAAGAGTCAGGGACTGGAATGGTGCTGCATCCTCCTCCCCCTCCCCAAAGTAAGTTTCTTAAAACGTGCAGTGGCTTTTATTTTTGAGCTATCTGCCATGAGTAAAGCTAGTCTAGATAGTACCAGCTTTTCATTATTAAAACAAGATTAGGGTAGCTGAATATTCAGTTCTCTGTTAAAAGCGTATCCTTTTCTCATTTATCAGATGTGCTAACATAAAAACATTCGGATCACTGCAGAGGGCAAAAGCAACATTATTGAGAAGGAAAGCAGACCCTCTCTTCCAAATGGGAATTTTCCAGACAGCCACATTTGGGAGATTGAAAGTACAACACATTTATTAGCCTGGGATGCACAAGCCCGTCTTTTCTAAAGAGGAAATGTGCATGCTGTGCAAGTTTCTGGCATGCTTTCACAGCATATGGAGTTCTGGTATTTCACAGGGTTTCTGTTTTAGATGGTTTAGGTGCAGATTTTTTTTTCCATTTTTCTAAAGTTAGGAGATTGAGTTACATGTACTTAATGCTGGTGATTAAGTATGGATTATTTCTTGAAAATCTTAGGTGCCATCATTGCTGTTACTTTTTGACACCTGTATAAACAGAGATATTCTGCTTAGAGCCCTGGCGTTTGCAGCAAACTTGAAAAAGAACATGAATAATGAAGATGGCACCACGATTCAGGACCAATACAGCAAAGATTCAATTTTCCTTACACTCTGCGGGAACTCTACCCCATTTGCTCAGAAACTGGCATCTTTATTGCATCACCCCGATACAGAAGTGAAAGAGCAAGTTGTGAGAATATTAACACAGTAGTGATTTTTTTAAAAAACAGACTGACCTGATGAAAATATCTTAAGAATGCTATGCTAAAAAAACCCCAACAAACAAACAAACAAACAAAATTACTGAATACTACCATATTACTAGGCACAAATCACTTATATTGCATTCTCTTTTGTAGTATTTAATATAGAGAGTATAACAGATTTCTTTTACGAGCAAGATAAAAGCAATAGCTTAATTAGTACTGAGAAACCACTGTAGACCTGGTACACATACACAAAGGGGGAGAAATAGTTTAAAACATGAAAACTTTCATATGTACAGTGAACATTTTAAATGGATGAGTAAAGTCAATTGAAATATTCTTCTCAATGTCATAAAGAGTTTTTGTGGCCTTAAATATTTACAGCTGTTGAACAAATACCTCTACAGAACGGTATTAAAGATTTAGCAATTAGAGATTAGGTATTTACATTTTATTAATCTGATATCTACTAAATGGGTGCAGGCAAATCTTAGAAAATATTAAATAAAAACAATACCAAACTATCATTGGCTTCCTACAAAATTAGTATTTTCAATGAAAGCTGCATATTAAAGTTACCCAGCCTATGTTTTTTCACCTTACCTGCACAGAATATATTCTAAAACTAGATTCTCATATGCTTAGTATATCCATTCCATTTAGCCAAGCTGCAGTGCAGTTAACCACAACCGTGCAAAGTTTCCACACTGGAAAAAAATCAAAAGGATTTTATCTTGCTTTAAAATTGTCATTTTAAGGAAAGCATACATATTTTTCAAAATATTTTATTGTGAGTCAAAGATTATCTGCAACTGCAATTCAGCATTCTCATCTTTATTAAAAAAGTCTGCAAGAGCAGTATCATACACACTTTTACAAAAGCTTCCTGTTCTGTAGCAGCCCTCAAGCCCACCTTCCTTTGAGAGCTTTACTCCTTTTTCTCTGCAACTGGAATGTCATTGGAATAAGTGCTTCTGTTGAGTTAGCCCCCATAAAGTTTTAGTCATCAATGCAGCGTTAATTCAAAATGAAATGGAATACATATAAACATCATTGTAAAAGAACCTGAAGGAAGTTTCATTGATGAACATAAAACGTAGTAGAAAACACTTTATACTAAAACAAGACTACTAAAACTTCCTGAACACTGCATCATAGAGAAAGTAGAAAAAGCATCAGATGTAAAGGCTAAAAAACAAGTTTTCCACCTTACACCATTTTTAAGAGAGCTGTATTACCTAAACTGTTACCAGATGCTTCATCTTTCTAAGTTAATATACCCACTCTGCTCTTAATAAAATATTACTCTCTTCTCTTTCTGTAATTCAATAGATACTTATTTGCAGTAGGCAGCTTCGCAAATAGCTTAAACGGCAAGAAAAATGTGACCTTGAAAATACAACATATCTGTGCCCTGATCAATACAGGGCTAAAGCTACATGTATCTAATTTATCTACATAAGTAGTTTTAACTTCTCAGGAAAACAATTAAGGCAGAAATAGAAGTTGGCATGATGCCCAGTCAGAACCCTGACAATCGCTGCATTGACGGTGAACTTCCCTTTCTCCTTCCCACTGCTCCAAAAACACTGTTCATTTTGTAATAAGCAAATTACATTACAATCACTTAATGTTTTGCCACTTTTTGTAGATTGAATTTTTTTCTGCTTCTGTATTTAACAAAGAAAAATAAAGGCTAGGTCAGACGCTAAGAATTTACCAATCCCACCCTTCTCTTCTGACACAAGAACTTAAGACTAGTCTGTTCTAGGTATATCGGAGAGAGATAGAGATATTTTCTTAAGCTCAGCAATGGAGATGTCTAGATGTCCCTCTCCATGTTCTCCAACCTAAAAACAGTTTTCAAACATCATCTTTTTGATAATTAAAGTTGATCTCTTATCCTTTGCTTTGATAGCTGACAGAAACAAGTAAGCATTGTCTCTTTTTCTAAAAATACATGAAAACTGGTTACAGTGTTGTCTCAGTCTTCTTTTTCTTGTCTAGAAAGAGCTATTTTTAAATGCTTTCTTCATAGAACAATGCTATTGAGATGTTTTGAAATCATGTAAGACACTCCAAAGTGTTTTCACACAAGCGTGTCTGATTTTTTTATCCCCCACCCTAGATGGAATCTTACCCGCACCAAGCAAAGCATAACGGTCACCGTTCTACATACAAATGCTGTGAATTAATAGATCCAAAACAAAACATCTGCCATGACTGACATGTAGTCTCTGATCCTCGTAAGTCTGTACTTCTCTGCTATGTGGCTGCTTATCTAGGTATTCTGTATTTTAGTTTCATTCTTTCTTTCTAAACTACAGAAATAGTCTATTGATGATTTTGAAAACTGGAAAAAAAAAAAAACCAACCAACTTCAATTTTAACCATGTCCTTCAAAGTACCCAAAACATCCTGCAGCTTGGTGTCCCCACACTATTATAAACATGTAATATGCATTATATTATCCAAATTGTTATTGAAGCTATTGTGTAAATAGGAGGCCCAACAGAGACTTCATCTGAAATACCCTCCCAAAATCAACACTGAACGACTGAGAGTAGTTTTAAACCAGTTTTGAACACATTCTGGTGAATACATCTAGACCATACTAGAATTACCTTTTCAAATAAAGAAATCCTGATGTTTGTCAAATATTAATCCCACCAAAGGAATATACGCTACTTTTTCTTACGTATAAGTGTAATCCTCTGTTCCAGAACGCTTCCTCACCATGAGCTTGGACTAACTGATCTTTGCCTCCTTGTGCTGTTCTTTGTTGGTATGAAGATCTTTAAGACTTCTAGGACTTCCTGATATAAATTTTTAAAAGATAACTGTCAACACTTAAAAGATTACTTCAGTTTGTTCCTAGCATGAAATCTCATTAACTGTTTTTAATTAGTTGCCAGAAGTTCATGTCTTTAAATTGCAGGGAAATAATGTGTCTTTTTTTTTTTTTATTTACCTTCATGGAGTATGAACATAAAACGTAATGCACAGCAAGAGCAAAAACATACACATATCCCATAGACCAAAACAAATCATGAACAAAAAAAATGATTTGCCAATGAATTATGAAGGAGAATAACAACCCATTTTATTGGCAACAATAGGCTTTAATTCTGTAAATTAGCATGGCAATTTGATACAGATACATTTAGCCAAGTTTTACAATACTGAACAATGTTGTAATCTCTCATTCAACTTTAAAATTATAGGGAAGCTATAAGAAAAAATACCACAGCCCTTGCTTAAGACTTTTCACTCACAAAAAAAAAAAAAAAAAAAAAAAAAGTAGTACTTAATAATAGGCTGAGTCAATGCAAAGGCAAGCGCCATTAAGGGATTCTTTGATTTCATGTACTGCATTTGACAAGAAAGTTATTTTAGACACATTCAGGCCTAACTTAAAAATATTGACAAAACAATGAAAGTGTGCAGATATTCTGGCCAGCAGTAAGTTTTACACATCAATGACGCAATATTAAATTATCTCTCTCTTTAAAAGGCACGTTTCTTTAGATCATTGTAAAATTCAGCTTTTGTGGATCGTCAATATATGAAAATGTAGAAGCAATCAGTAAAATAATTATTTTACTGTGCTTGTGCTTTAACAACACAGCTGTATCAGAAGACTCCACCCCACAAAACATACAATGAAGCCGTCAAGGTACAGGGCATAACCTGAAGATTAATGACTAACAAGTGGGAGATGACATTCTAACAATGATTAATTCAAGTCAGCCATTAATTCTAAGAATATGTCCTGTGCTGAGGTTATTATTGCTGTTGCAGGTAAGATGAAGAGTTTAAAAAACAAACAAACAAACAAACAAAAACCACAACAACAAAACACTAATTTATCAGTGGTGTACATAAGAGTTGAAACTGCAAGTTATTCCCAGACAATACCTTACATATTAACCAGTTTTTAGATCACCTCTCAAAATTTATAAACAATATAACTAGTAAAATTTATCATGAAATTGGTATGCAAGTTTTAGTTCTGAAACTGACAAACCTGGCACCTAAAAATCCAATTCACTCCAAAAAATCTACTTTGTAAGTACATCATATTAATATTTGTAACATTAATTGCTAGTTCAAATCAAACGAGGCTTACAAGGAACTGCTACTGTTTCATTATTCGAATCCATCATTTGTACTCAAGTCCCGTGATTCTCCATGGTTTAAGACAAAGAAGTCTTCTTTTTTCAAGCCATATCTTTCAAGAGCTTCATTCAGTTTAACTGGAGGATCCAAGTAATACTGGAAAAATAAGAATAATATGAGGGAAAAGATACCACTGCAGCATTTGGGGGAAAAAAAGAGTATCACTGCTCTAAACAAGAAATGGTTTACTTTTTAAACATTATCTAAAAAGGGGGGGATATATTTGTCAAATTAAAATGTTTGGTTTCATTTTCAGTTTTTAAACTGTAAGAATGCTGATTTACAGTTGTAGAGTAACTAGCAGGGCACAACCTATCGTCCAAAAGTCAGTCCTCTTCAATGAGTTGATCGAGATCTCTCAGAAGCAGAAACACGGTGATTCCTTGTGGCTAGCACAGAGGAGGAAGGGTTAACAGGTCAGCAGATGGCGCTTTCGCTCGTTTAGCAGAACAAAGTTGTTAGCTTTACTGTTTAAAAACCAGCGCCATGTCAATGAGGTCCCCCTGAAGTTACTTCATGGTATTTGTTACATTTCAGAAAAGGCATCATCAGGGACAAATCATCCATTTTTTTGTGCTTCTAAATACACAATAGCATTTGTACCGCGGGCACTAGTGACACAGCTTATTAGAAGCATTGTGGATAGAAAATGTTGGATATCCAAGTTGAAGAAAACATGACATACCAGGTGAACGTAGCTAACAGCATCAGGACTGAGTTACAAGATAAAGTGGTGCAACTGATGCAAAGATAAAGTTGAAAAACAGCTACCAGACAAGGCGTACCAGAGTAGATGTAGGTACTTCCCTTTCACTGCATTTTTAGTCACTGTTAAGGTACCTGGGTAACCTCCTTATCAGAACTGGGGACTTGGCAGGGGTGGGGGGGAGGAGGAGGAATAAAAAAAATAAACCAAAAAATCAGCAACTCAGAATAACTCAGTTTTTCATATTCTTGCTGGTATTTAACTATGAATCAACTATCAAAAATACTATTCAATTTATTTACTAGACAGATTAATAAATACTGTATTGACCTACAAGCACGCAATTCTTACTCTCTCCAAGTGATGCACTGCTGAGTTTACTTTTGTTATTGCATATGTGTCCCCACCTTTCATGTTCCTCAGCTTTTGGATATCAGAAATCCTCCACATTTGTTTCAATAACTCTGTACTTTCAAATCAGTCTTAACCATGGAAATATTTTACGTAATTGGTTATGAAAAGCTAAGCATTGTTTTTAACTGCAGTACATATAGTAACAAATTTTCACTCATACAAAGTTTAACATTTTAAGTATACATTTACAGATACGTAGGTTAAACTGCAAGAGCAAAGCTTCATTAATGACTGTGTACTCAGGAAATCTGAGCTCATGTATAGTGTTGAAATTTACCTCATTTGCTAAAGCAAAGGTCCCCCAGTGAATTGCTACAGACTTCTTTGCTTGAACATCGATATGGATTCTTACTGCTTCTTCAGGATCCACATGCTGGTATTTCATAAACCACCTACCAAAACACAAAGTAAATTTTTTTGTGTCACCTAATTCAGTGCAAGATTTCTTCTTTACTTTCACTGGGTAAGTTGCTAAGAATCTCAAAAAAAAACCCCAAACAAAAAAAAMCCAACCCAAAACCAAAAAAAACCCCAAAAATGCTCAGCTAATAAAAAAAATTATGGAGCATTTATGTGTGAACAACATACAGAACACTCAAAATCAACAAGCTGGAATATACCAACATACCCACAAAACAGCAGTTCATGTATTTCACTCCTCTTTTCACACTTTTTTTTCTTATCTATATTTTTAATAGTATAAGGACATATTACTGGTGCCTTGAGGCATTAAGGCCGTAGATTTAAATCCATCCCTGAAAAAATTTCATGCTAGCAGCGCACACCAAAAAGTGTGTGCTTCAGAAGATAGCCTAAGGGAACGGGTGGTAAAGCAGAAGAGAGAACCTGGCAATTCTTGAAACATACCGGATTTTTACCACGTTATTCTGATTCCTATCTTCCTTTCCCAGCCTATACATGCTCTGCTTCCAGCATTATATGAGTGTTATCATCTAAAAGTTTAGATTCCCTGTCGTAAGTAGGATACAGATGCTTAAACAAACAGATCTTTCATACTCTATAAAGGATTCATCTTTATCTCCAGATAAGTTGCAAAAACAGCATAAGGACTGAAGCAAGAGAAAAGTGCTGCAAATTGCATGCATCTAAACGGGCTGGATTAAGTGATGCTACTTAAAAGAAAAAGCCACAAAGTAATTCTAGGTTTTTCATGGAAGAAAGTCAGCTGATTCATCCTTGCTGTGCTTAAGGCTGAAGAAAAAAAACCCTCCAAGAACACCACACATACACAGGCAAGGATCCTAGACATTTCAGCTCCATCATCCGACTGCCTGCTTTTTTGTGTGTCATTCAGCAATTTCCTTCTTTTGCCTCTATATTCTATTGTAAAATCTTAATATAAGTATACCTACAGTTTTCACTTCTGGGTGTATTTTTTTGTCATCAGTGTATCATTTCATTTATGTATTTTGATCAAACTTTGATTTTCATACCTTGGCTCGTAAGCTCCAATGGGGATGGCTGCAAGATCAAAAGGTCCAAACCTTTTACCTATCTGTTCAAAAGCAACACAATAACCAGTATCTCCTGAAAAGAAAAACCTATTCCAAGGTCCCAAGACAGACCAGCTGCCCCAAAGAACCTTGTTATCATCTGTCGCAGTCCTTTTGCACCAATGTTGAGAAGGGGTGAAGACAAAAGTTACCGCATCGTGACCAGGGACGCAGTTCTCTTCCCACCAATCCAGTTCAATCACATTCTCACAACCACATCTCTGCATCCAGTCCAAAAGCCCCAGAGGCACAAACCAGCGCAGCTCACTCCCAAAGCGTTCATTTAAACTCGTTACAGTGTTGTAGTCCAAATGATCATAATGGGTGTGGCTGATCATGACTGCATCTATTTTGGGGAGCTGCTCTACTGTGCACGGAGGTCCTCGGAAGCGCTTGGGACCCACCAGCTGAGTAGGGGAAGCTCGCTGGCTGAAGATTGGGTCAGTAAGAAATATAAGTTCATCCATTTCCACCATAACTGAGGCATGTCCCAACCACGTGACTCGCATACCAGTTCCTGTCTTCCCAGCAAGTTCTGGCTTTTGAACAAAATAAGGTTTTAACACTGGAAGCTCTTTATCAAGTTCCTAGCAAAAAAGAACACAATATACATGAGAGATTTCAGAATGTACTTGGCCACAGAACAAAAACTGCATACAAGACACAAATCATTACAGTCAAGACTTGTGTTTTGTTTATATTTTTAGGCAATCAGAGAACTGCAACACAAAACAGATGGCTTTTTAATGACCATTTTCCCAGCTACTTCCTCCTAATTTCATCTTTGGTTTTTGTAACATTTTCACTCCTCTGTCAAGAGAGAGAAGAGAGAGCTYGAGAGTATCCCATCAGGCCAGGAGACCTACAAATAGAGAGAGAGTCTGAAAGCATTGCAATGAAAGCACTGCAAGGCACTAACAACATCCTGGGAAAGGCTTTGTAATCGGTTGGCCTTCCTGACCTGGAAAAGAATATATATACACACACACTTACCGTAACAAATGCTCAAGTTCAGCTTGTGCAACTATGTGATGCATCTCCTAAGTCCTAGCACAAATAAGTCACAAACCCACAGATGAAAGAGAATGCAATGTTCCCAACAGCATTCCGCAAAAGCTCTGTTCTATTCAACTTTAGCAGACCCTCTCTCTCCATTACGTATAGAAGCAACACATGAGGTTAATCTCACTTGGCTAATGTTAGCTTTTACCATTCTTTCTTTCCATCCTGCCAATAATTCAATGAACGTTCGTGAAACACAAACTAAAACTCAGATCTCATTTTTAAGACGGTCCTTTAGGCACTTAGCTATGCTTCTCACAATGTTTTATTGAAGCCTTCTAGGTAATTAAAGTTTAATTATTACTGAATAAATCACTATACTGATCTCCCTGTATGTTCAGGATGCAGTCCTATGAATGACTTAAATTAACCTAAATCCATACTCCTGTGTAACAAAGTTATGGAAACCTTCCCCCACCTGCCTTCTTGTTCCAGCCTCAATGCTTATGCAGTCCCCACTCAAGTCTGACAGGTCAGAGAACTGATCCAGCTGAACATTAGGAGGAAAATAGACAGCTTTCAGCTCGATTGGCTTCCAAATTTGACTCTATGTGCAGCCTCAAGAGGACAGTTGGCACAAAGGAGGCTATGGCTGTACATTACCTACTGAAACTCATCATCAAACCACTGCTCACTCTCTCATTTTGAGCAGGAGTTACGTTCTTCAGTGCAGTTTGGTTGAGATGCTTATGCAGCAGCTTTATTTGTAATAATTAAAGAGTTTTCCTATTAAAAAAACCAACCAAACAAAAAGTCTTCTCGGGGCTCCTGACCATCTCCAGCTCTGCCACAGTGTGGCTAAGGCTCTCCTCACAAACAGTTCTGGTCTGAATTCCTCACATCACTTTAGAAGAACTTTCCTGTGTTAGGCACCTTCCACAGACCCCTGACACTCTTCTCTCCCTGGTAATCACAGATGTCCCAGCGCTTCTGGTTCCTAGTCAGAGTCTCCCTGTCATGGTTGCTGCTCTCATTCTCTAGGTCTAGGATAGTAGATTAGTGCTGTCAGTGAGCTTATACAGAGCTAACCGCCCACTCCCTTAAAAGCCCAGCTGATGCTGTGACAGTTTAGGAGTCTAGGATTTCCCTTGCTAAAACAGTCCTGACAGCTTCAGGAAAGTTGCTTTCTCCACAATATTTTATTGATTTGGAGGGCATATGTTGGAAAAAAACAAACGCACACACCCCACCCCCTTGCAATCTTACTGTAAGTAATAAAATATTAATGAAACTGCTTTTTCTGAGAGGTAATGGACAAGACATGTCTACTGAAAAAGTTTCATTACTGTCTCCAGGAACGAGAAATAGATAACCTTCTATAAAGCTGAATATAAGGTTAGTACAATACAATCACTTAATTCATACAAGAACAAACAAAGTATGAGTATTAGACTGAGACAAACTGATGCTTCTCCAAGAAACATCCCTTTCTTATCTCTATTTCATTCCAAGTACATGGGAACACTGACAGGAGAAAACTGAACCACAGAGTGTGTTATATTGTGACATTTCAATTAAAAAAAAAAAAAAAAAAAANAAAAAAAAAAAAAAAAAAAGTGGAAGATCCACAAAACTAACATAATACTGAAAAATGGAAATTAGGACAACCCACCAAATTACACGTGGTTAAGTCAACAAATCAGATTACATCAAGTAAATTAGATATGGAATTTAATAATTAATTGTCATAATGCAATTCAGGTCAGTAAGTACATTTTTTATGGAAAATGTTYTTTTTAAGTAGTTGCTTTTAAAGGTAGGCTACAAACTATTCTAAGAACTCTACATGAATCCACTTTATTTTTGCTGACATTTGACACAAACCAGTTTTTAAAATTAGTATCATGCAATATTAACAAACAATACTAAATCGATTTAAGAACCGGCTAATTGGCAGATGTAAACAATGAGTTCTTAACTGGGACTTAAACATATCGTACTGGTTTTGGCTGGGATAGAGTTAATTTTCTTCCTAGTAGCTCAATATGGTGCCATGTTTTGGATGTGGGAACCAAAACAGTGTTGATAACAGGCTGATCTTTCAGCTATTCTGAGCAGTGCTTACACAGTGCCAAAGCCAGTAGGCTGGGGGTGCACGAGAAGTTGGGAGGGGACACAGCCGGGACAGCTGACCCCAACTGACCAAAGGGATATTCCATACCATATGACATCATGCTCAGCATATAAAGCTGGGGGAAAGAAGGAGGAAGGGGGGGATGTTTGGAGTGATGGCATTTTGTCTTCCCAAGTAACCATTACACGYGATGGAGCCCTGGTTTCCTGGAGATGGCTGAACACCTGCCTGCTGATGGGAAGCAGTGAATGAATTCCTTGTTTTGCTTTGCTTGTGCGTGCGGCTTTTGCTTTACCTATTAAACTATCTTTATCTCAACCTACAAGTTTTCGCACTTTTGCCCTTCCGATTCTCTCCCCCATCCCGCTGCGGGGGGAGTGACCGAGCGGCTGGGTGGGGCTGAGCTGCCTGCTGGGGTTAAACCACAACACATTTGCACTATTAAAGGCTTTACAGGGATGTCACTAGGACCAACACTATTAAATATTTTGAAAAGTTGATTTAAAGGTAAAACTAGTAACTATAAAAGGCATTTGTAAAGGACATGCAAACAGGAAGATTGATAAATAAAGGGTAGCACAGTTTGAACAACTAGTATCCTAACCTATTTAAACGAAAATCTGTGAACAAAAATTCAAGGCAAACCAAGAGCACAAAGGCAGTGTAACTTGGAAAGCACTGACTCTGTATGAGATCTACAGGTTTGTGATACACAGGCATCCGATCCAAATCGGAGATTCCTCAGGGGATGAGATCAGAAATCAGGCATTATTTTGAGCTATCATAGTAAATCACATAGCGAAATAGCTAAAGAAATTACTTCTCAGTGCATGGGTTTAGGGTTTTTTTTGTGTTTGGTTTGTTGTTGTTTTTTTGTTTGTTTGTTTGTTTTTTACTATTTTACAAAAGTACACTAAAATCCCCAAAATTACCTTTTAAAGCAATAAGGACTCATTACTCAACTCATAAGATTTCAAACTAAAACACAAGTTCTATTGGCAGTATATGTTATATGAAATTCTTAAAACACATACAACAGGATAAAACAACATAATGAACGAAATACATAACCTTATGGAACCTTTATCCTGCTATAGTACGTTTTGTTCCCTGTCAGACTTACCAGAAACATATTAATACTACAAGAATTATAACAGATCTTTGAAATATGGCATTAATGTCGAATCAGCTACCGACATAAGCGAAATGCGCCTAGTATCGTCTTATATTCATCACTAGAGTAATACAAAAATTCCTCCTGCTGTGCCCCTTCCCCCCTGCCATGTTCTTCTTTCCTTCCTAATGCAAAGCAAGAAGAAACACATGACGGGCTTTGGCAAGCCTAGCTAATTAGCTTAGGATTTTTGGCGCTTAGTGCATACTAGAATACCACTGGATTTTACAGAAATGAGAACAATCTAAATTGTTGATCCAACAACTAATAATTAAAGACACTTCAACGGCACTGAAAAAGTTACTAATAAAGCCTGTAAAGAAAGTACAAAAAGTCTATGCATTCTGGATAATGATAGAGGCTTGTTGTGAAGGCATGATTATAATACATATAGCTTTTACACAGTGAAGTACATATCCTGGATAATACGCTTTTTTTACATATGCAAAGCACTTGGTACAGATAAACTGAACCTGCCCAGCATAGCAGGGTATCACCAGGCACACTCAATGTGGAAATTGAAGTAGGAGTCTGCTTGAAGGATATGCTATCTAGCAGTGCTGAGTAAAGTATGGAGCCCTTAGTTTGAATTTTAAACAAGCTCAGAAGTGCTTTACAGGTTGATTTAGGTGTGGAGCAAACATAGCTGGAACAAACATCRAAATGGCTGAGGACCCAAGAAGTGCATTTCATTGATCCCGATCTAGGTTTTTCTACTTCTGATTTACTTCACTGAGCTCCTGAATAATTGCAGGCACTTAATTAAAAAATTTCAGATGCAAAGCAATAAAATAGTCCCAAATGAATCCCAACTGGGTCAGAGAGAGAGCTTTACAACTGGTACAGTACAGATTTCTTTGTAATCATCCTTTATTGCAGGGATAATCTGTAAATTAAAGGGGAGTGCTGCAGTTCTCCACTGCCATCAGAGCTCTATATTCTGCACTCTGTAGTATACCTTAGCACTGCCTTCTAGGTACTTCAGTCACTAACCAGGTTTCTGGCAAAATACGAAGCCTGCTATACACATACAGAATAGGGCAACGGTCAAAGGCAATTGAAAAAGCCAAGGCATGAATTTTTACACAAAAATGTGGCCAAAGTATCATAATGCAGCAYGCTGCCTAGAAAGCTGTACACACTAAGTGAGACACAACCGCTGTTACTACTGCAAGGTGCAGACAATGTCTAGAAGCAAGACACCAAATTTAAAACAGTAAATTGCTGGAAGGGATCCCAAGACCAAAATAGGTTTGTTGTGCTTCTTTCTGAAGTCAAACTGTTATTATTATAGAACAATTACAGCCAAGATTATTTCTCCCTTAAACATGTTCTGTGCCACATATCCTTAAAAAAAATCCCCAAGCCGCTGACCATCATGTGTTAATAAGGAACACAGCCTTCCTGTCTGTAAAGCTGATCAAATTCCTTCCTTCACAGTTAATTCACGTAAGATAAAAAAGAAAAGTGTAAGCTCTTTGCTAAATACTGCCTGTGAGATTTATAGCTTATGCTTGCCTTCTTGGATGCTTAAAAGCATTATTAACACCTATTTGCTCAAAAATGCTTTTCCTGGTTGTGCACCCTTCAGCACAGCTTTTCTGAAGTGCAGTCAACACATTAGAAAATACACTGAGAAGTAATCCTAACTGTCAAAACTGTAACCATTGTAACACTTGTGGCCACAAAGATAACCCGTGGCTTTCCAGCATCCATTACTCTTCACAGAAAAGAAGCTTCTCTCAGAGGTTGCTTCCCCCGCCTCCTTCTTTATATACAATATCTGACAGAAGCAATACACCAAGAACAAATAATGGTGTTTCCCAGTAAACTGGCACTGTACCTTGTATTTCAGTACAAATACTCGCTCAGGTTAGTTTTAACATATGCAATTTTTTCTCCTGATGTACTGAAACAGAAAAACATAGATTTGCAAACACTTCCATAAGTAAATGACAGCAACTATTTATTACATTTTTATGAAAAAGATGTAATGTATATAGTAAATGGCAGTCTGGGGGAAAAAAAAAAAGGGGGGCAAAAATCTTTAAAATGAGATATGCCACAGCTGTTTCATCCAATACGAATAATGTTAGTAGTATGCTTCATAAGGCAACACCTGTTAAAAAGGAAAGAGTGTAACTATAGTTTATGACTGAGCTAGGGCRCCATTTTTGTTGTTTTTGTAAATATAAACCGAGCTGGATAAATGAAAGGGTGTGGAACTAACAGAAAGGAGAAAAAAATTAAAAAGGCAGAAAGTAGTAACCCACCTTTTGAAAAGAATAAAGTGGTAATAACAATTAGAAAAACAACACTTAGAAAAGTTTCCAAAAGATGCCTAATAAGTATTAGTTAGAAACTGTCCTATTTTATTGATTAGAGCAGAGGTAAAAGCAGTCTAAATCAAGAACAGAAAACATGCAAATATTTACCTGCTTTGAGCATGGCACATTGCTGTTATTTTTTTCCATGAGGGACCATTTCAAAATATTTGGCAAGGTTGGCGATTTCCATGTTGGCCACGGGTTGACAAATTTCCCATCTTTGCCTCTCTTTGATTTAGTTACATCCTCTTCTAATCTGTAGTCCAGCCTGAAGCTTTTCCTGGAGGTCCTGGAAGAATCGCTGCCCCTGGAACCTCGACCCGAATTCTGACGTTTCCTCACCGCTTCTTTAGGGTACTGGTTACATGCAGTCAAAGGCTGCTCTTCACCCATTTTCTTATCCATATCTTTTTGAGGAGAACTAAAATAAATTTTAAATTAATCAATCTTTTCTTGGACTAACATCAACATTCATAAGATTGAATGTTCTCACACACATTAGAAACAAGCCTGCACTTCTCATTTTATGATCTACTGTATTTTTTCCCTCAACAAAATATGCTTTTAAAACAGATGCTATTACACAAAAGACTTCAAAAACATGCTGTGGCAAGTAGACATGAGATCTCTTTGTAGTTCAGGCAGAATTTTACTCCCCGGTATGCACAGCTTCAGATACTAACACTATTATCTACCAACTGCAAGAGTGAGGGGGAAGGGTTCCTTAATTTACATTTTGGAAGAATAGTAAGTTCCTCCTGAAACTTATGACATTTAGTGCCTGATGTAATACGATCCTGCAAACCTGTGCAAGAGACACTGGAACTATACAGTACCTTAGGATTTGCCTATATAGTAACTGTGTTTTGTAGTAAGAGCAGCAGCCTCATGTAGCATTAACAACACATTACTCCTACTGACAAGATGCACATACATGCAGAAAAGTCAGAACACAAAAGACGTTTGGTCCTATTTCCTATTTTATAAAATGTTACAAAACAAAGGAAAAGCTTATTGTAATAACAGTAAAAGTAACTCTTTCAAATACAATTTTGATACAAATTTAACTGAACTGACTAATGAAAGGACACAGAAAATTGGAATATTACAAATAAATCATGGCTGCAATTTCTGTTCTTAATTCCATTGTGAAATGTAAAAAAGTGAGAAAATAACTGAGACAAGCTTATTTCTATAAAGTCACAATTCTGGCACATTTCTTAGAAAACTGCGAACTCAGTAGTCAGACTCTCTTATTCCAAACTGCACTTAAGTGTTGCAGGAATTAGGAATATGGAGTCCTATTGATCTCATTATATCCAAGGTAGAAAAAAAAMCAAATACCCCTATTTTATTTTAAAAGTTGTTGAAGCAATTCAGTTGAAGCTAAATGCTTCAGTTTCTGTATTTACTTTCAACATTTCAGTTGAAAGTAAATATACTGTTCTGACAGTTTGTTGTTTTTTTTTTTAAATATTATTATGTTATTTTAAAGAGTGCACAACTTTCTGGTACTTACAGGCTCTACCTGATAAAAACTAGAAGATGACCAGTAATGAACAGACAGCATGATATACTGCTTAGGTGCAGGAATAATTTTTAATAACAAATTGTGAAGTTTGTCCTGTGGAAAACTCTCCACCACATGTTTTAGACCATCTACTATTTCATTAACTCAGACACTCAAACTTTAGCTGTATACTCATATGAGAAGCATTGGGCTGATGTACCAAAGCCAGTCAACACAAACAACATTTTCAGAGAACAGAATTAAAGCCCACAGTTTTCTTAGAAATTACTTCCTAAATGAGATATTTTCTAAGTAGCTGGGTATGCATAACTCACTGTGCCCCTCATAAGTTCATAATTACAGGGRAAAAAAAAAAAATATTGTCACTGCAACATCACAGCTAAGATTTTACGCACATATAAGCGTTATCAAATTGAACCCAAACACATTTACTGGTGATGCTCTAACTTCAAATGCAGAGCCCGTCCCTGCTATTTCAGCAACAACCGATTACTAAACAGAAAGTGTGGTGTCAGCTGCAAAGATATGACAATTGATAAATATTGTGAAATTTTCTTAACACAATAACCATTATTTTGCCATACAGTAGAGATAAAATATTAATGCATCAAAATTCACTTCTGATAAAGAAGCATGAACAACGTTCAGAAAACATTGCTGGTATAATTTTTTGATAAATAGTACCCTTGGTCATAATCTTGTTTTAATGTAATTGCTTTGTACTCTAGTTTCCCTGTAGTTTTACTGAAACCACTCCATTTATGTATTTTCTATTTAGCAATAATATACCACATCTGCATCATAATTTTAATTTAACTGTTGATACTCCTAGGCTTTTTTCTCTATTCCACTAAACATTTACTGGAATCAGCCTTCAATGGAACAGCCACCCAACTTGCTCTATACCATTTTAAGCAGATATAAATGGTAACAAAAAGAATCAGTGCCACAAAAAGGCAGAAAGAATACTCAAATGGATATTTTAACTGTTACTTTAACTTAAGAGGGTTTGGGTTTGTTTTTTTGGCGTTCCTCAAAGAGCATTTTCAATGCCAAGTCAGCTTATTAATTTAGCAAAGCACGCAGACACAGCATAAAACATCTACTCTTCTAGAAAGCATCATGAAAACAAATCACAAAAGGTTAATCAGATAGGTACTTAATTCAAGGAAATTCTTCTGTTAACATCTCAGATGTCTGATTTTTAAATATATATAACTACTGTAATTATTGTTCCTACAAGACATTTTATATTAGAGACCGGAGTGCCTAAGGTTTTATTTTTAAGCTCCTGTTTATCTATTCATTCATCTCTAAAATAGGTGAATTCTACTTTTGCTTAAATTTTCATATAAACCTTTGATCTTATTCTGAAAGTATAAACCTCTAGGGGAAGTAGGGATCAACTATGCTGATTAAACAAAGACAATGCCAAAGCATTTAAGGCACTGCAGGTATCTGTCTGCCAAAATATTTTCCACATGATGCACATACATTACTTTCATTAGTATTCCATAAGCAGCTGAAGGGATAAAAGACCTCAGTGCTCACAGAATACTTTAAACCCTTTTACATGCATAAGAAAGGGACACATTTACAAACAATTAACTGACGAAGTATTCCTGATGAACTGTAGATTCCTTTGAAGTATCAATCTTGCCAGTTCATTTGTTTCATTTAAACTGGTAAAATACATCCTAGAATATTCATGGAATACAGTAAATCTAATTTTCTTATTAAAAAAAAAAGGTAGACGATCATTTCTTGAGAGCCAGCAATCATTAGCTTAAAATAAAACTCAACCAGTTATTAGTCCAAGGAGATTCTTACCCTTTTGCAAAAGAAAGCCTCTACAGACAAGGAGATTTGGCAGGTATATTTTAAATATTAGAAAATACCCAATCAGAAATGAGCTGATTTTTCATCCAACTTTCCTGACTTCTTCCCCAAGAAAAATAATAGTTTGACACTCAAGAAATAAATTTAAGCACTGGATCGCCAGCCAAATTATGAGCGATAGAGACACCAAAATCAAACTGGAGTAGAGTTGTGTTCACTTGGGAGGGGCAGGGGGAAGAGGTCATGTCCTTGGTGAATATTTGTTACGGTAAGGTTCCACAAGAAATCTATTTTCCACTCTTTTAAACAAAGAGGAAAACTACTATTCTACTTAAAAGCATTAAACTGCTTTCTTAACAAATGGAACCCATCTTTCAGGAGAAGGTGACTTACCCCCAAACAAGGGCAAGTGGATTGCCACCATTTGTGAGAGGGGCTCAGGCAAGACGCGACGCAACCACCCTGTCCATGCTCAGAGGTGCTTTACTGTTTCAGCTGAATTCAGAAAAGGAAATGGACCAAGACGTACAAACTACTAAAGGAGACTATTAGTCATGCCAAATCCACGAGGCCAGAAGGTACTCTAGACAGAGGGGAAGAACACCACTGTCTGATGAACAGGATGAAGCCTAACATGAATCAAAACGTAGAGCTCACATAACTGGTTTTCCAGCACCAAACACTAAGGGGGCCCTAGTAATCCACAAAGCAAGAGAGAAGTTGTAGATCAGGCAGGACATGGCATGGAAAACCCATGTCTTATGTCATGGTAAACAGGCTTACATCTGTAAACAGGATATAGCCCTTAGAACAACAGGTTTGGGGTCAATTGTTTATTTTAGCATTGCTTACATAACTGAAAACTTGGATACAAACATTTTGGCTTTGAGTCTTCTGTTTATTTAGGAAAATAATTTAGTTAAACATTTTAATACTTTCTGTTCCCAAAGAAGGTTGGAAAGAAGATACATTAACGTTACAAGAAGCACTCTGACATTAAAATTTTTCTTTTTAAATTGCCTTTTAAACGCAGCAAAGCTTCAAGCCAAATTATTTTAACTTTATTTGAAGAAGAAATGCATCAACATAAAGTCTATTGTGTGAGTCTTCACCTTTTCCACCCAGTCTCCTCTAACATCCACTACTCTGTAACTGAAATGGATATAGTTCCCCTTAACTAAGCATACAGCCATATGCTACTAACCGTGAAGTCTGCCAGAACAGATTTATCCTTCCTTTCTACACGGAAATGTGGTCCTTAATTAACAAATTCRTAAGCCAGAAAGTTTAAGAAAGAGTTACTATGAAGCTATAGTTTACTGGAACCCAACAACATCCACAAAACTTCACACTTACCTTGCAAATATTCTATAGCTTTCCAAATATCCTTAATTTTGAGTTTGGTTCATTTCCAATTGCTGTCTCTCTGTATAGACTATATCCGGAACTGGATAGCTGTAGCTGCACTACACATCACCTAAGAGGGACAGCAGCACACAATTCCTAGCAAACTTGTTTGGTTTGTGCTTCATCATGCCACTGCAGCCTTATCAAAGCAAGGATCTAAGCTTTCTGCAAGACACATACTGCTACACAACTCGGAAGTTTTCTTTCAACATACGTATTTTTTAAGACTGCAAAAAGCACACTTTTTGGCTTGAAACTAAAAAAAAAAAGGATTTCAGCTAAAAGGTAAGGTATTTGCAAACACTAGRGAGCATAACAAGTACTTTTTTGAAAAAAGCCTCCCACCCACTCAACTATCAAACGACTACCAGCTAAGTTTTGGCTGTGATTTTA
Organism: Phoebastria nigripes; assembly: GCA_035582835.1. Taxonomy (NCBI): domain Eukaryota; kingdom Metazoa; phylum Chordata; class Aves; order Procellariiformes; family Diomedeidae; genus Phoebastria; species Phoebastria nigripes. The sequence continues at coordinate 1,308,252 of JAYKAV010003310.1, read as the reverse complement.
TTTTCCCTTCAGGTCTGAAATTGTCTGCTTTAAATTAATGAACAGTTTGAGACTGGAAAATTCTGAATGCATTTAAACTTTTATTGTGCAGTACTTCAGGCTGTTCATCATACCACTGTAGCCTTATCAAAGCAAGAACCTGAGCTTTCTGCAAACTGTATACTGCTATGCAACTCAGAAGTCTTCTTTGACTATACATATTTTTTTATGACTGCAACAGCAGTTGCAACAGCAATTATTCCAGACACTCTTGGTCTTAGGATTTCACACAAAGAAGATCTCTCAAGCTTGCAACTAGCTGATCTATAAATACTTTTATTATTTGAATTTCCCACTAAATTTGCAAGCAAGAACAAGCAGAGCAGAAATTTTCATTCAAATTATTTGATATTTTAACAGCCAGCTTGGCATTCTGTGTGATGTCCTGTTTCCATATTTTCCAAACATCCACAAAGCAAAAAATCCATGCTAGTACAGCCTTCTTCCATTCTTGGATGCACCCATTTCACAGCACAGCTATAGGTTGCCAGCCCAGTTCTCTGTTCTCAACAGACCTGTAAGTATCCTGACTCTACAGTGATCTTGTGTACTGTTAAAGAAAGATGAATAACTGAGTTGATAACAGAAACAGAAATTGCTTTCTCCATAAACAACCTCATAGAATTAGGATGAATCCTTTGCCATTCTTACCTAGTTTTGAGGATCAACAGTAAAACAAAGCAAAGTTTTATTTAGACATTACAGAGAAAAAAATTTTAGTTACAAATAAAACAAATGTGAAGCATCTACCCACAGTCGTCTGTTGTTAGGCATATTCTTACAACAGCTGTATTACTTAAGCAGCCATCACCACGAGCCAACCCATTTCTGCTCATTACTCCCCCAGGCTTGCCAAAACAAACATTTGTGTCCACATGGTGAATTAGTTCAAGAAACTGATCTAGCCGATAGTCACTTCTTACCTTCCCATCCCCTAGAGAAGTACTTATTTTTCACCTGCCTCACTGTGTAACCATGCAAGTATTTATACCAACAAACTGGCTAGGACAGGGAAGGGTGAGAACAGGAATATACTGCTGTAAACAAAAACTGCTTATGCCAGTGCTGCTAGAGAAAAAGTAATTTATTAAATACCCTCCATTTAGAATTCTCTGTGTAGCTCAGTTACATACACCACCAAGTCAGGTTCAGCGATTCCCCCTACCCCTAAAATACTTCATTTTCAATCTATTCCCCATCCAAGGTTTCACATTTAGTACTGATGCTGCTTAAACTCTGTCTGCCTCCTCCAAGAGTGATGTTTCATATTATAACCAAGCAAATTCAGTAGCTACCTACCACCCAAAAGGCAGCCCACTCCCGTTACTACACATTCTGACCTCTACTTTCCTGGCATTCATTAGGGGAACTAATCCAATAGAAAGTTATTCTCAGTCATTACGAGTGCCTATCAGCTACAACCTTATATGCCTCTGGATTCAAATGCAAATAGGCGTTAGAGTCAGGTCCATCAGTAGTACCCGGAGCCAGCTATTTCTCAACCCTGAGTTAAATCTGATCAGCTATGGGCATTGTATCAACTGCATAAAGATGCCTCTTCCTGGAACTGGGACAATACATAACTATTTTCCCTCTGTTTCCACGCACCCCAGCTGACTGTGCCTGTCCAATATGAGCACTTTGTAGTCTCCAAACATATTTATGAACTGTATTTAATATTATAGAAGTTTTCTGTAACATGCACATTCTGTTCAGGTTATGATCCCTGATATGACAGTAGTTGTGCACAGGGGCCACGCATATTAACAGAGATGACAGACGCAGTAGCCTATTTCTTTAGCTATATGGGCCTATTAAAATAAGTTATTTCCCTCTCTACCCTCATCTTTTACTGCAGTCTTGAATAAAAGTATCCAAAAGTTGGCATGTGGCCATCACACTTAAAAAAAGAACAGCCTAGACTATCATTATGATTAAGCACAAGAGCAGTGTAATTCTGTGCTATTGCTGAAGCAGTCACCAAAGGAAAGCAGGAGTCAATTTTCCCTACACCAGAACAGAAAGTGCTTTCCTTTGCTCTCCCTAAACAACTAATTTCATATGACTACTTTAATGTTTAGGGAAGAATGTTGAAAACAAGAGTTGGAATGAAAGTTTTCTTACCTGCTCTGCAGGACTCAGGCTGACAACGTACAGAAGCAAGGTTTGTGCATTACAGCTGTGTTATGGTACGCAAGACAGTAACTGGATCACAAATCAAATGTAGACAATTTTTAAAATCAACAGAAAAATAAGAAAAGATAGCGCATGCACACAGCTGGGCAGATAAACGGTGGATTCCAACAGCAACGATAACCTCCATGGGTGGCCCTTCACACTTGTACAGAATTTCAATAAAGCTTTTCCAAAAGAGCAAACGTACCAACCCAGCTACAGGATCTGGACCCCAGCTTTAGTGTTCTGGCACCAGCTCCACTCCCGTAAGTACTTATGCACASAAGTAGTTCATTAGTTTCAGTTGGTCTACTGATGTGACTACAGTTAATAACAGAGCCAAACCTTTCCAGGATGGGGCTTACTGTTAGGAAAAACAACCAAACTTTACAGGTTAGCATTTACAAACACACTTTAGCCACTCGCATGCGTTAACAGCCTATGCATCTTGGGTTTAGTATTTTAAGTTATTATGTAATGTTGAAGCTGTTAGCACAGGTTTTTCTTAACTAAAATGAAATTTTAAAATATTAGAAGCTCGCACTCTGTCTTGAGGGTAAAGTTTTCCCATCTAACATCTTATGTCAATTAGATATGAATAAAAATAAATACTACTACACATACTGAAACGAAGACTCCACTTGAACATACTATGGTAGAAATCCGATTTCCTTTGTAGCACGTGGCTATAGAGGCAAGGTAAGAACTGTTTTCATAAAATGGGTAGAAATCATGTCAAAACCTTGATCCATAGGATCCACGTGGCAAAGCAGGATATGAAGTAGTTCATTTATAATCAACTCTGGCACTTTCATGTCTGCAACTGTGCAATTGCTATCTCCACCTCATTTACTAAGCCTTTTAATTTTCTTTTTCCTTTTCTCTCCATGCCAGAAAGGAACAAACTCCTATGCAAACCTTCTCTAGACTCACACTTGAGAATAATCCTCTAACACCCCATAAAACCTCAGTTGTCCAGGAAGAGCAGCAACACCCAAGCACTAAACTAGTTTTTATTTTTAAGTTAATACACAGTCATACAATTTTGTTTATATACATATTTAAATGCTTGTCTATTTGATTCCCTCTCTTCAGTTCAAAGTCCAAGCACATAGGACCCAATGTTATTTCTCTGCAATATAAAAATATTTCCCTAAATTCTTTCTAAATCTACTTAATTTCAACAGAAGCTCAACTTTTGTTTGTCCCAACAACATTCTCTCTCCCCCTCTGTCTGTGTATGTATGTACACACACCCCATAGATATATGGATTTCATAGAACTATTTATAACATTTGACCTCAAATGTATTGAAATCCAAACAAATAATTTCCAGATCAGTTAAGATAAGGAAAATAGAAGTTTTTCTTTGTTGAAAAATATGTTTTTATTGAATGCAACTGTTCAAAGACCATCTTCCACATGACTTAAGCTAGAAGGTCATCAGCCTTTCCAAATATAAAAGTTTTAAATCTCCAGAACTTCATACTGCAAAGCCAGAAAGCATATGTGATACAGCACCATTATGGTTCTTTAACTGAAACACAGCCATTAAAAGAAATTACAAATGGTAGAACACCAGACACAGCAGAAGACAAATACCCAAGGAAACTGGAAACGTCACAACACGTTAATATTTTTCATGACAAACCTTTTTCTTATATATAACCAGCCTTCTACTCTATCCCCACGACTCTAGATTATGATGTCTCTTCATGTACTCTAAATGAAATGCAAAGTGCTTTGGTTGTTAGTCGACAACAAAAGTGTTAATATTAAAAGTTGCTTGGTTTGGTTTTTTTTTCCTTTTTCTTCTTCTTCTATGGAAGAGTCAAGGAACATTTCCAACACAAATGTGAGCCATCTAGTAATTTTCGAGGCACCATCCTAAATATGTAGATGTTTTAAGGAGACAGAGTGTTTCATTTAAACACACCTAAATAGACACACATAAACAACTTCTTATTGCCACAATCTCATTATCAGAAACAGCTGAACCTCACTGATACCCTCTCCCAAAAACCAGTCCACAGCATGGGAGATTTCCACCTAAACAACTGAAACTATTTCGAAACATTATAAGCAATAAAAACTGGAATCTTATCATAAGCCTTACTCAGCAGACAGTAGCACTACCAGCTCCAACCACGGTAACAGGTCTTACACAAAAAAAACCTCTTGATATACATCTTGATATACATTCCTTACCACTTGACTTTTCACTCACACAGCATCTTATCAAACCTTGTTTTTCACAGTAGGGACACAATGGCAGCAAAATGTTTTCATAGTGTCACTTGGTAATACCCAATTCTCCTTGCTGAACAGCTTTGTAAGGTTTATCTGCTTGGGCGCAGTTGTATGCTACTCAAATCCAAATCATCCCTTCTTTGTACAGCTGCTAAATACTAAGATATTACATGCAAACAATAAATAACTTCCCAGATTTTCTAAGAATATTCAAACCAAGTGCAACCTCTGGTTTACAGAAAAATCCTTTTTACTTAAAGCTGCATTTAGACACAAGATGACCAAGTGATTTACCACAGTCCTGGCTCTGAGCATATTAGGAGTAGAACCCTGATTACAGTGCTAGCCAGCATACTGCAAGCTACGTACTTGCAGCAATTGACCGAAAAAAAAATAAAGCGAGATCAGGAAGGGATTTATAGATGTGACCAAAGGAAAAATATAATTTCAGAGCAGTTATTACATATAAAGGCACTAATTAATATGGCAGCATTTCCATTTTTCTCATCACAGACAAAACAATTGCCTTCCCATTTGCAGAAAAGAACTTAAAAGCTATTTCTGAATGGAGAATTAGCAGTTTTGGTTCGATCTTGAGCTCATAAAGGCTGAGGAAACAGCAGATTTCTGCTGAGATAATTCCTCAAATCTACTTAGTTGTATTAAACAACTGAAGAAAATAATAATAATGGATTGCTTCCTTTTAAAAAGACTGCGGATCTCTTTTGATTTGGGCCAAGCTAAAGCCCAATTAACTGTTACTTATATTTGAACAGTTTCACTGTCATCCCTTACCTCCTCCTCCCCTGAATGTGTCCTCTCCATCACAGTGAGTTGATCAGACAGGGCTTTCCAATCTCCAGGTATTCAGAACTCCCATTATCTTTTTATAATAACTATTTCAATTTCAGATAATTTTAGGCATTTCTAAAGCAACTGTTGCAATAATTCTTGCATTAATAAGATAAAAATCTTATTTATTCTTGTCTTCCTGAAAGTCTTACCTATAAAACAAATCAGGCTTCCTACTTTATTAACTGATAAAGCTGCTACTATGAATTAAAAAATACATGACTCTCTTTCAAGGGTCTTTTGCCAGAAAACAGAAGTGATTTTCCTGTCACTACCTTTAGTTTTTAATGTTACTTTAGTTGGTGTAGTTTGAAAAATAAAGAAAAAATACCTAAGTGCAAATACTACTTTCCTTTAAAACTGAAAACTTGCTTCATAATCGCTATTTAGCAAATAGAAGAGTAAGAAATCATAATCATCACTAGAAAAACCATTACTGCAGAAGTTTAATATGAACTTAACTGCATGCCGCCAAGACATTCAACAAATACTTTCCCTGAATCCTTACTAGAGATAATTGCTGATCATTGAGAGTATTTGACTGAACTAATTACATTAAATGACTTTGTTAATATCTTCCACTTCGCATTTACATTATACAACGCAAGAAAAACGCCCGCGATAAACATCTGTTCGTACCTCCTCTTCAAAGGAAAACATTCACTAAACCGTCAATACCATGAAGCGTATTTTTTATCGGCGATTATATAACTTGTTTCTTTCTGGGCGCTACTGCAGCATATTTTACTGTCAATTTACGGGAAACGAAAGCATTGCCGCCGGGAGGGCGGGGGGGAAGGTAGGGCTTTTTCTTCCAGGACTTCTTTCACCGGTGTGAAAGGATCTCCCCGTCCCAACCGTTCTCGGAGCAGGCACTAGTCGCGATTTGTCACCAACCACCGCGGCACCTTCCGGGGGCGACCCGCCCGCTCCCCGGGCAGGGGCAGTGCGAGCCCCGCGCCGCGCCAGCGCCGCAGACAGCCTACACCTGCCTCAGGGGCCGAGACAGCGCGGGAGGGAGCCGGCTCACACAACTCCTCTCCGGCCAGGAGCAGGGCTCGGCGGCCCCGCGCACCTCGCCCACCGCCTAACTTTTCCGAGCGGACGCCCGCGTTCCCTCTGCCCCGCTGCCGCTGGCGGGGCTCCCCACCCCGGCCCCGCTCCCCACCGCCTCCCGCAGCGGCTCAGCCCAGCTTCCCACGCCACACTCGCCCGGCGGGACCCCGGTACCGTATGTCTAGCAAGCCCCGCTGCCGTGCTCGGAGCAGGTGCGCAGCGCCGCGCTGCTCCGGCTCCCCTTCCCCCGGCCGCCAGCCGGGCGCTTTGAAGGCGGCAGGTGGGGCAGGTGCCTCTCCTCCACACGGGAGCCGCCGATCGGCTCGGCTCGGTCCCTCCCTGCCCACAAGGAGGCGCGGGGACAGCGACCCCCGCCCTCGGAGCGCTGCCTGCCGCCGGAGAGCCGCTCACCTCCCGGGCTGCTGCTGCCTCTGAGGAGTCTCGTCCTCCTCCTCCTCCTCCTCCATGGTGCCGCTCCACCCCCTCCGCGGCGGCTCCGCGGCTCTCCAGCAGGAGCCGTTGAACGGCTGCGGCTTCCCACCTGACCAGCCCGCCGCTGAGGGCAGCGCGGCGAGCTGCAGGCAGCAGCTCCACAGCGCCCTGGTCCCCACCATGGCGCGGCGGCCTTCCCGCGCTCAGCGGGGCCCCGCCGGCCGCGGGGGTGCGCGGGCTCACGGCGGCGGCGGGCCGCCTGGCGGCGGGTTAGCAAGATGGCGGCGGGGGGGGGCCGGCGCTGAGGGAGCCGTGGCGGCCGGACGTCCTCGGGCCCGGAGCCATGGCGGGGCAGCGTGAGGGCTGCCAGCACGTCGCTGCCGCTGGAGGCCGGACTGCTCGTCGGCCCCGGGTAAAGGGAAGCACTTGGTTCTGCTCCTGTCCGGCTCCGATGGTTGGTGAACGCTGCCCGCAGTCCCATTTGGGAGTACGAGCAGGCTCTGACCACCTGGTGCTGGGGTGAAAAGTTCCCTAGACTCAGTTTTCTCAGGAACCTGAAGCGGTGCCGCCATCACCAGGGGGTACCGGCACTCACGGGAGGTGCGGTGCCCGAGTGAGGCCACGCTTGGCCGCCGGCCGCCCTCCCGCAGCGCAGCCCGCCCCACCTCGCAGAGCCCCGTATCCCCGCGGTCATTTCCCCTACGTTAGGAAGTCAAAACTCGTGCCCAAGTTTCTTCACGTGCTGGATTACAACCACGGCCTCACCCCCTGTTTACACCTGTGAGTAGTTCATATGCGACTCCAGCCGATAGGCTGGGAAGAGGGATTTTGAGGCACCCAATCCAGAGAAATTAGGTTCTCAGAAATAAATCTGTTGTTTTTTTTTTTTTAATCTTTCCTTACCTCCTTAAGCACATAATACAATGGAAGGAAAAGGACAAAGCTATGCAGCTGTGATATGAAAAAAAAATCATATATAGCAGCAATATGAAATCTAAGAGTATCTGGAGCTCCGATAACACATTTATGTACATTTTGTCTTGAAGCTCAGGAATGGATGTCCAGTTTATTAGTGCAGAAATCTTACCTATGTTCAGAGGCCAAGTTCTCAAGGTAGGTCTTGGGAGGCTAGAAACATGAGCCTTACTCTTATCATTAACCTATCATTCTCTTAGTCTCTGTAAGGTAGAGGAAGGATAATAGTACCAAGTTATCTTGTTCTGTATGAGGAAGACAGGTATGTGTTGCTTGCTTATGGTCAGGCAGATCTGCTGACCTTTGCCAGTGGAAAATCCTAATTTATTTCTTACTTCTGGCTCTTCTCACCTGACGTTTCCTGATCATTTCATCTCCTATCAGTATGTCTAATGCTAAGCTGGCTTTGTAGTAGCAATGACTTTTACTCATACGTTATTAAACACAAATTTATATTGATTGAAGTTACTTCTACTGTTACTTTATGGAATCTAAGACCTGCTAAATGAGTTAGATGATAAAGCTGCTCTCCATAGCTCTGATCAATGCCCATTAACAGTTAGTAATAATTAGTGCCTATGTATAGAAATTTGTGCAAGCCACTAGGTAAGTGCCTCCAGGCTGGTAGTAACTGATTGCCAACAGTAGTGGATTTGGGATGCTCATCTACATCATGCTACACTTCAGCTGAGTATCTCCTGGTAGGCAGGCCTGCCTCCACATGTCATTTGGAAGTAGTTTGTATGTCGCCAGTGCTGCAAAAGTCACAGTTCAGGAGGCCCTGCTTTAGTAAATGCATTTTGTCTGTACTACAATTATAGATGTCAACATTTGGAGGCTGTAAGTAAAGACAACTGGTGTCTGTGCAGCATGCAGTTTTCAGTTTGAAAGGGAAACATCTCTTTTCTGGTATAACAACTGGTGAGGAATTATATGGTTGTTCAAGTAATTTCTGACACTGCTAGAAGTCTATATCAGCACCTATTACCTACTCTGCCACACCAGTGTGCACAACATGAGAAAATTTTAGTTTGGAGGTGCTCTTAAACAGAACCAGAATTTTAAATTAGTTTCCTGTTTCAGTATTCCCATGAGCCAACTAAGATCTCAGTCTAGTCCTGCTGCTTTGGTAGRTTTTGATCTTTCAATGTCTTATGCACACAAACACATTTAAACTGAGGAAAAGTCCCAATGGGACATCTGTGCTCAAATAGTTGTGTAAACCCAGAACAGAGATCTCTCTGACTCTTAATACACCCCAGGCATGCTAATATGCTTAGAGGACTGACGTTAGGATCCTGCAGGAGTTGGAGGCCAGAAGTTACTAACAGATGGGAAGGTTCCAGCCATCTGTGCATGAGGTAAGAGTTTTTTGCTTGATACCTAGTCCTAAGAAAGGGAGTTTTAATAATTTTATTTTCTTCAGTGGCATGCATTCCTGGCATTTTTACTACTCAGGCTGGCCCTATATATTGTCCACTATATATGGAAATGAAAAAGATTTGGGAGCTTCTTTGTACTGCAGAGAAGCACAGATACTGAGGAATAGCAAAGTGGGGTTATTTTGGGGTCAGTGCATTTTATTTTCTCACAGTGAAATTTAACAGCTGAAACATAATCCTTTATTACTGAAGAAATTTTTGGGGTATACCATTTCATTAACCACTTGGAAGGATAATTTCCTTAACGTAGCTTAATCTGCTTAATGCAACAACCTATATCTTAATTAGAATCGCACAGTTAGTATTTCATGAATTGTATCCACAGTGGTGTCTTTCCCTTGGAGATAGTGTATGCATTAATCATGGGCAGGACAGCTCAGCTAACTTGATTATAAAACTTCTTCTCTTGATGAAGGGTTTAACCTTCTATGCAACCAAAGTTTATCAGTATTTTGTTTAGATCTCTAAAGTGTAGAATTAATGTCTTTTTCATGAAGTTTAATTTAGTCAGTTGACATAAGCTGTGTCAGAGCAAGATACTCATTGTCTTGGGCAGTAACTGAAGCACAATCTAAAGTAGGAAAAAGTAAAAATTCTGATAGTTAAAATTTTTATAGATTTATAACTGAACCGTTTTAACTTGATTGAAAATCCTCCTAGATAACAAAATAAAAAATGTTGTATCATCTCTCGCTCCATCTTAGAATATCAAGTCATAGTCCAAAATCCCTTTAGAGCCTTTATATACGATATACTAGGCAATGTTTACTGTTATAGTGCRGATGGAGTTTATCGCAGCAAAAAAGCACACTTGCTGTAACAGTTTGTGCTGGATCTCTGAGTGAAATAAACTATCCTAGCGAAGAAGTTTTTCACCACTAATATCAGCTATACTGAAATTTTTACTAGCGTAGAAATTTTGCACCAAAAGAAATTCTACTAGTCTAGTAAAAGCCTCTCTGGCAAAATTGGCCCATATTGGGACATAACCAAAAAGCCTAACCTAGCCCTCTAATTACAGTGTGGAGAGGAAACCACCCTTATGGTATCCACGCTGTTTTGGAGAGAAGTTAAGGGAGAAAAGTTATTTGGCACCTGTTGCAGGCAGAGGCAAGCAGAGTTTCAAATCACGTTGGATGTTAAGTTGCCCTTGAAAGAGGGCTGCACAACCAGCTAATATATTTTTATATATATAGAGAGAGGTACAAAATGCTTCACAGTAATTTTTAATCAAAACATTAAATTGCCTTAATTACAAAATTGATATATAATCAATATACAATACTTAATGAAATGACTGTAAACGTCATGTTTACCATTACAAATCCAAACCTCTTACATAATAAAGAATTATCATTCTTTGGGACTACAGAGAAGGAATTTATGAACTACAGTTAAAACAAAACAAAATGTGCTTCTAAATATTATGTGAAATACTTTCTGATGCCTAGCTGGTATCTCTTTAACGTCTACTTAGGGGACAAAACTGTGGGAGACAATAAACTGGAACCATAACAGAGACATTTAGGCTGTGTTATACTAGTAACARGCCAGGAGCGTTCTCCAGCCCTGACACCAAATTGTACAATGCGTGTATTTTCATACAGATAAACCTTCCTAGCCCTGAAGAGCAGGTGGCTGCATCAAAATTGCTGTTGAAAGTCTTCCTTGGCCCACACTAATCCCTGAAGCATGCTTGGGCACTATCCAGGAGAATGCTAGTTGGCATGAGCCAAAACTCAGGTAGCAACTTTGCTAGCGATTTAATGGTTATTAAAGTGTGGCAACGTCCAGGCCCATGCCATCGTTTGCTGGAACACATCTACCCTTAGACAACAACTGATTTTGAGGTTTAACCATGTGTCTCAAGGGAAATTAAAGTTGTTACATTTGTTTCCAAAATCGGTGAAGCTTGGCAGTGTCATTGTGAACAAGCACTACCATGAGATGATGCTGTTACAGTCAGTACCCAATAATGTATCGCAATAATTGCATGAATTTTTGCAAAATTACTATCATTAAAATTTATTTAGGAAATTAAATTACAGTGTCTAAAATGCCTGATCAGATCCAGAGTCCTCTGTGAGTGGCACTGTGCAGAAAGAAAAATCCCCACTCTTTTGCAATTGAATTTGCAATTGGGCACAAGATACAGTAACAGGTTTAATAAACAGGAAAAAGACATTCTGGATGTACAAAGGAGAAAGAAATAAGAATATGTAGGGTAGCTCCTAACACGGTTAGGTTGTTATGAGTGTCTTGACTTTTAATTGTGAATTAGAAATTGTAGAACATTGTGCTGCTTTCATTACAGGCAAGATGATGACAAACTGTTTCTCTGTGTCTAAATGCATTACTGAAAAGTGTCCCTCTAACAATCATTTTAGACATATACTAAAATGGATTGAGTTTGTGACTATCCTTTATTTAAGGGAGCATTTCTTATGCATAGTGCCATGGCTTGGATGTGAACATTGGCAATTGCTAAGTTCTTAACTATASCCTCTATTTTAATTTCTGATATGACCAGGTCGCTGTCTGTATATGTAATGAACCTTATTCTCATGCCGTTTATATCCCTGTGGTTTCGTTTTTTGTGGCTCTAAGAAATATTTGGCCCTAGCTCTGTGCTTTTATTCACCACAGAGCAAGTGGGTTACTGTGAGGCAGATATGCATCATCTGACAACCCCAATGCTGGGTCTCAGTGGGTCTTTAAGATGGTCTGGCTGCCTTCATGGCTGTGAATGTAGCCCTTCGGCAGGGAGTGCCTGTTGTGAGTCCTCTGGAATGCAGGAGGAAAATTCATCTTGCCAAGACACAGCTTGCTTGTTTGGCATACAGTCAGCCTGCAAAATGAGAGGTCTACTGCACTGGCAGTACTACAAAGTGCTCGGAGAGGGACAAGATTCAAGTGTGTAGAAAGGGAAGGAGGCGTGGTATGAGAGTATGGAAGAACATACTTTTAAGTACTTCATGGTGGAAATATGCTGGCTGAGGATGTTCCAGGCTGCATACATCTGCAGAAGGAGTATCTAGAATGCCTGAAGAGGATGCTGAAAGCGTGCACAGGCCTGAGTTTTCACCAGCAGTGTCCCAAATAGGTTGCTCTCAGATGATTTTGGGGGTGCACCAATACAGTGATGAGCTGATCATGGGAGTGTGACAGGTCAGTTCAACTATTTATTCTACATGCTTTATAGGAGTTGTCTATAAAGCTGCAGAGTGTTAAAACTATCTTTTCTCATGTTTTAACATAACACCTTTGAAGTGTTACAGACAGATAATGTTGGAGGTTCGTAGATGTTTATTTCCTGCTAAACAGTGACATACCCATTCAGACATCCTAGGAGTGGAACAACTTCTTTGAATTCACTGTCTGTCTCATTTTTGAGTTTGAAGTCAGTGTAATACCTCTGACAACAATGCAGAATAAAACCAGTGATGGTCATGGAAGAACTGGGGCCACTGTTTACTCATATACTTTTAGAGCACATGTGGAAAGACAATGCCACATAGAAACATACAATCATATATAAATAGGCTCTTCCAGAAAGAATGAAACTAAGCAAGATTGGTGTCCTGATCATTTCTATTCACTACTCTGTAGTTTCACTCTCCCAGTGCAATAATCCGAGCCCACTTCTCTCCATGCCTTCCATGACATCTGTTTGGGCAAGAGACAGTGTGTGCTGTGGTTAATCCAGTTAGTTGTTCGTGCAGGCAGACTGGCCAGCAAGTGCACGTGCCCACTGCCAACTGGCTCATGCTAAGATAATACATGCTGCCGTGTTCTACCTACTTTTCCCATACTTCGGGAACTAATTTGAGTCTCCTTCCTATATCCAGATACTGGTGTTAAAGAAAATTATAGGAACTTAATTACTTTGGACTGTATTAGGCTTGCTTCAGGGGTGTACTATTACATGCTCCAAGGCCTTGGTCCCTTGACTGACCAGAACAGATGCCTTTGGARCATCATTTAGATCCCATCAAATTCTTAATGTTTGCTTTCTATGAAAAACAGGCAGCAGGGAAAAGGACAGATGCATACCCAGGTTTCTTCACAGTGTGAACTGGGATGTAGCTGAGTTGTCCACCTTTACTAAGAAACTGGGGAATGCTCTAAGATTTCCTGATCCACAGAAAGCCCTTGAAATTTCTTTCCTCTTTTAAAATATCATTGAAATTGGCCGATTAGTTTGACAGAAAGGCACAGAGCATGGTTTCACAAGAAACCTGGTTAAAATCAGATAATGCTGGTGGTATTGTAACCAAGAACTTCTGCATAATTTCAAATAAATTAGTTTTTAGATTACAATGAAAAATACATTGTGAAATGGAAAACAAGAAAAAATAATGACTTTTAAATCATGTAAAGTTACTATAGGGAAATAGTCATGAATAAGAAAGAAGGTATATAACAATAAGGTAAGTCAGAGCTTCCTTGTGATTGCTTGTAAATATTCAGAATCATGGACCATCCTTTTCCTTGCCTGCACAAACTGTTTTTGTAGCTTTATTATACAAGTGTCATAGAAATACAGGGCTGGAAGGGGCTTCAAGAAATCTCATAGTCCAAACCACTACGTTCAGTGAGGATCTTTCGTACTTGGAGCATTATTGTAACTGTCGGCACCCCACGCAGGCATGCTATGTGCTACATGAAGCTGCTTTCAGCTGCTGAGCCGCTGCTCTGGCACTAATGGAAACTGCTGGGTTCCCAGGCTGACCTCAGTATCCCGCTACCGCCCTCCTGAAATGAGTCTGAAACCTCTTCTTCATCCACAGCTCCCGGGAGGGAGAGGGAAAGGAAATCCACTTTGGTTTTAACAGCTGGCACTGAATAGAGGAGAGAGTTATAAATAAATGGAAATAAAGAATGAGGGCATGTGACTAAAGCCAGGAAGGTCACTTTTTGGTATGCCAACAGATGAGCAATGGTCCGAGTGGCATTTGACAAAATGTCACTCTGAATGTGTAGACACGATAATGATGTCAAAAGAGGCTCATTTGAATTGGGATTGAGGAGGATCCTCTATTTAAATCCTGTCTGAGCTACTGACAGGCTGCATGACCTTCTAGAATATACTGAGCTCCATGGGTCAAATTGGTCCTCGCTGCAACTAAATTGACTACAATGGAATTATTCTGGGAGTGAACTTGATTTCTCAGACATCAGTCAACACAGCTGGTTCACTGAATAAATGAAAGAAAGCAAGCGTAGATGTCACTGGAAAACAGATGCATCTGAACTGAGTCTTTTCATTTAGGCAAAACTAGAGTAGAACTGCACAATTGTTACTTAAAATGCATAAATAATTGTTGATGGTGGTTTATTGACGATGTAAACTCTATGAAGGTAACAAAGATTTTTTTTCAAGGTAATTATTAGCACATCTTTTTCAAAGGAGATGTAATTTTCATGTATATTATTTATAACTTGGGAAATGGCTGATGCTTCTTTAAGTGTTCTGGTATAGATAGTTTTTTCTTCAAAAAAATAATAATGATAAATGACTCAAGCATACAGCACAATGCTTCACAGTGATAAGCTTCTTCCATAGAATATGCTTTTGGAGTCAGATAACAAAATAATGGTGTTAATTAATAAAAGATAATTGTTATTAAAAGTACTTAAACAACATAAGTAGAGGATAAAACTACCTCTAAAATGGGGAAAAAAAAAAGATTGCTTCTAAGCTTCCTGCTTCCTGGGACGGAAGCTTTTAGAAATCACAACTTTTATGGATTTTGGGGGAGGTAAAGAGCAAGTGACTTGCTCCTTTATGGCAAATRAAGTGAGGGACTGGTGTTCTCTTACTGATGTTTAAAACTCCACTATTTACGTTTAATCATAGAAGTACTGGAAATTTCAACTGGGATTTCCCCTAGTTTCACCAGGACCTCTACAAAGGTAGGAGTAAGTTTCTTTAGAGTTGAAATGAAGAAGTTCGATCATGAGCATGTTTTCAAGCCTAGCTGAAAGGACACCAAATCTTGGTGTCTGTGTACCTGTGTCACTAGGAGAACTTTGGGGAGTTCAGAAAGTCAGTGTAAAAAGACCTAGACAAAACGGTGGTTTACAGAGCAATTGCAATAGATGTTCTCCAGCACAGATAAAGCTAAACAAAGGGTTCTTCTCTTATCCCTGCCATTCCTGTCATTTAAACAAAATGCGGAGTTACAAATCAAAGGCTTCTTTTATCCCAGCTGTTCACATGATTTAAGTTAAAAAAGTATTTACAAAACACAAAATAGAACAACCTTAACAAAAATAATTTTCCAGTTTCATGTGTGCTGTACTGTTCTTCTACCAGAGATACCCTAATTCTAGATAAAACAAGACTGAGTTTTAACGAGTAGGAAAAAAAATACTTGGCATAATTTAAGAAAACTTGGAGAAGTGACACTGGTACATTTTTTGCTCCTTTTTCATGCCAATTTAGTAATGAGGACAATGGAGTTGCTTCTCTAGACATGATTAAAAAAAAAGATCTGAAAGGGTCTTCCAGTTCATCCTCTTGCTTCAGAGCAGAACCCTAATCTATCTAATCAGCTCCTGACAGATATTTGTTCAACCTGACCTTGAAAATTTGCAGTCATGCTGATTCTTCAGACCTCTCCACAATGAGCTACTGCATAATGTTCCTTACAGTTCAAAAGCTTTTTGTAAAATATAACTTAAATCTTCAAGTTGGAGTTTAAGGCTATTACTTCTTGCCGTATCAGTAGACATGAAGAACAGTTTGTATCTCTGCAATACTTTTTATGTGTTTGAGAACTGTTATCATATCTTCCCTCAATCCTCTCATTGCTAGACTAAACAAATGAATTCTTTCAATCTTACCTCATGGGTCACATTTTCTATACCTCTGAAAATTACATGGCTCTACCGTGGTTTCTTTATTGGTCTTTCTTCAAGTGAAGTGCCCAAAAATGGATGTTGTACTCCAGCTGAGGTCTTATCAGTGCTGATTTGAACAGAACCTTGCTTCATGTGTCTTTTATAGAGCTATTTATACACCCCAGTG
The DNA here is from genome assembly GCA_035582835.1 of Phoebastria nigripes. Classification (NCBI taxonomy): domain Eukaryota; kingdom Metazoa; phylum Chordata; class Aves; order Procellariiformes; family Diomedeidae; genus Phoebastria; species Phoebastria nigripes. The sequence continues at coordinate 1,291,998 of JAYKAV010003310.1, read as the reverse complement.
TGAAGTCTGCTTATTTTACAACAGTATGACAGCACTGGCTTGTTCAGTTTATGATGCAATACTACCCCTAGATGCTCTTCTGAGGGGCGTACTGCTTACCAATAACACTCCATCACCTTCCTGTGCGGCTGATTATTCTTAAAAATAATACCTTACATCCTTCCATCTTGAACAACATCTTATTTTTTCAGGCCATTTCTCTGGTTTGTTACCATTTTTCATTCTGATGTTTATCCTATGACACGATGTACCTGTGCACTCATACCACTTAGGCCACTGCATTAAGACCATGTGACACATTCACTTTCCTGTCACTTTCCTGAGGAAAGGCCATGCACCCCTCATGAAGGAAGGTGTCATGGGGCAGAACTAGCACAATTCATGTGTGCCATGACCACTCCCTGCCCACTTCCCTGTGGCCCTCAGGAGAAGACAAAAGGGAATGGGGCAAGAGATGGGGGAATTTTCAAGGAAAATTGAATCTGGTCCCTAGATAGATTCACAGTATTTCCTTAGCTAGCCGTGCGTGCKTCCTGCCTTCCTTTATTATAGTCAACATATGAAGCATCTACTGCTTCTCCTTAATCTGCAAGGCCTATGTCCCAGTTCTGGAATGTTGCTTTTAATAAGTTGTTTTCTTGTAAAACCACATTACCTGTTACTTACCACCATAGGATTACAGGATAATTTAGTTTGAAAGGGACCTCAGGAGGTCTCTAGTCCAACCCCCTACTCAAAGCAGGGTCAGCTATGAGTTCAGATCAGGCTTTATCCTGTTGGATTTTGAAAACCTGCAAGAGTGTAGACTTCACAAGCTCTCTGGGCAACCAGTTCCACAGCTTGACTGCCTCATGGTGAAAATGTTTTCCCTTAAATCCAGTTTGAACCTCTCTTATTTCAACTTATGCCCATCATCTGTCATCCTCCCACCGATATAGCACTTTGAAGAGCCTGGCTCCGTCTTCTTGATAATCTCCTCTTTGCTATTGTATAGATGCTTAGGAATACTTTATTTTTTCTATTATTTGGCAAGAGGAACCAAAAGGCAAAGAACTGCCTTTCCTGAATTCCTGAGTTTGGGATTCTGCCTTTTTTCCATTTGTATGCTTGACCATTTCCTTTCTTATTTAACTTAAACATTGCTTGTTTAGAGAGGGAATGAAGCAGTTACTTCAGAGAACTAGTAGAGAATGGTTAAGGGAGTTATTTCAGGCTGACAAAATTTGGAACATTTAATTTATCTAAGTTGTCTTTATCTGTTCTTTCCCTTTTTTATCTGGAAGTCTTATTCCCTTCTCTAACTTACAAATCAAAGCAAGTCATCATACACAAGCATTTGCAGAAGTCAAAGCAAGGAGGTAAAAAAAGAGACATTAGGAAACATTTCTTTACTGAGAGGGTGGTCAAACACTGGAACAGGCTTCCTAGAGAGGTGGTCGATGCCCCAAGCCTGTCAGTGTTTAAGAGGCATTTGGACAATGCCATTAATAACATGCTTCAACTTTTGATCAGCCCTGAAGTGGTCAGGCAGTTGGACTAGATGATCATTGTAGGTCCCTTCCAACTGAACTGTTCCCTTCCCTTCCCTTCCCTTCCCTTCCCTTCCCTTCCCTTCCCTTCCCTTCCGTGTTCTGCTTGTGAGCGTCAGCCACCATTTCATGCAAGTCAAGTCGTCTGTTTAAAGACAGGTACTTTGAATTAAATCAGAGCGTCTCATTGACTGTGCTGAACTTTGATTCAGGCATTTAGAGTCTTTGCCTGTAAAGATCAGATAGCAAATCTTAACTATGCACATAGTTTCTGGTGCTTTATTGCAAACTGTGTAGATGGGTTTTCCTTATTCAAATATACATGATTTGGGGTAGATTTTATGTAGGCAGAGAGAGTCAATCCATACATTTCTGAGAAATGTATGAGGACCTTACATAGATGAAATAAAAATTGCATGTAAATGCCACATATCCTTTCTTTTATTTATCCAGAGGCTGCTGAAAACCTTGAAAAATAGTAAAAAAGAAGCTTTGGGGAGTTTAGAGTTTCTCAATAAATCTCTTGTGATCAGCTTATGTGTATAATTATACTAAAAATTACTCCTAGCGCTTAACTAGTGCTTGTAATTCAAAAAGAAAAGATCAAGGCGTAAATAATTTCACTGGTAGAAAGCCAAGACTAGAAAATATGGGTTATCATTGCAAAAAAAAAAAAGGGGGGGGGGGAAGTCAAAAGGAATAGCTGTGAGATTTGTGCACTGTGTAGCTGGCAGTAAGTTCTGAAGCTTTCTGGTTTTGTTTTTTATACCTGATTTGGGAAAAATGTTTCAGGATAAAATAAATACATTACATAGTACAAAAAGTAGATCTGCCAGCATTAATAGACTAGCAGGATGACTGATAGCCATAGTCAGAAACACATGAGCTAATGCTTAAAGTAGTGCAACCACTATGCAACACCATCCATGCAATACCTGAAACCAGCTAAAGAGTAACTGCCCATCCCCTAATTCTGTTGAATCTACTTAGTAGTAGTGACTTGGATTCCTATTCCAAACCTTCTTTTGTTTCACATACTACAGCTCATCTGCTATGAAGACCATGTCGTGTTTGAAAATGCCTCTTAGGTAGATCTCTTAAGCCTCTCATATTAACCCAGTTCTTATTGTTGTGGTTTAACCCTGGCAGCACCTAAACACCATGCAGCTGCTCGCTCACCCCCCCCACTCCGGTGGGATGGGGGAGAGAATCGGGAGGGCACGAGTAGGAAAACTCGCGGGTTGAGATAAAAACAGTTTAATAATTGAAATAAAACAAAGTAGAACAGTAATAATAACAGTGATAA